>CALSBZ010046507.1:323472-363013 GCA_943591055.1 Gobionotothen gibberifrons
TGTGTGTGATGTGTGTGTGTGTGATGTGTGTGTGTGTGTGTGTGTGTGTGTGTGTGTGTGTGTGTGTGTGTGTGTGTGTGTGTGTTAGTGTTAGTAATCTCAGGTGTTTGAGTAGCATGTTCCTGCAGCCCATGCTCCGGGCTGGGCTGCATGAACGCAGCGTTCAGTGCAATTTCAACGCGTCATAGAGCGACCAAATCATTTCATTGGACGAGAGGCATACTATGAGAGCTGGTCACAGGGATGCGTTCAAATGTAGTCTGTAATTTGAGGAACTGTCGAAATGGCGAACGCAGATAAAGTTGAGCTGGAAAATCCTCCAGCATCATTGAAGTCTCCGGTTTGGGAACATTTTGGTTTCGCAGTTACGTACAAGGATGACGGACAAAGACAGGTGGACCGAACCAAAGCTGTTTGTCGGCATTGTTCAACTAAAATTGGTTACGCGGCTGGCAATACATCAAACTTGCACACTCATTTGAAAAGGCATCACCCGAACGTGAATATCACCGGTACCAAAAGAAAAAAGACTGAAGTGCAAACCCAACTCCCGCTAGCATTTAAGCCTCCACCACTCGCAAAAAGTTCAGACCGAGCCAAAGCTATTACAAACGCCAAATATCCTTATGTTGCCATGTTAGCAAAGCGCTACCTAGCTGTATCTGCTACCTCTGTCCCTAGCGAGAGGGTGTTCTCCACAGCAGGAGACATTGTTAGTGCCAGCAGATCTGCCCTTTCGGCAAGCAAGTTCATTTTTCTTTAAAAAAAACATGAAAATACAATGACAAGCAAGTCATAATGTCAAACTGGCTGCTTAGGTACTAGTACAGTAAAGTTCAAATACAGATTATTACAGTTCATCGAAATGCTGCACCTTAATGTTTATTTTATTATATTTTGTATTTATTTGAGTGAATACATTATTCACAGTTTAATAATAATTTAAAAAAAACTAAAAATATTTTATGTTTTGTGATAATTGTTTCTGCTGTACCGAAAACGTACCGAACCGAACCGTGACCTAAAAACCGAGCAACAAGTCCTCCAACTCATACGACCAAATAGACTGATTGTTCAGGCCAAATTATTACGACCAAATACGTCCTATAATTACGTTTGAAAGTTTTCGCCCTCTAGTGCTCCCGTAGAATGCAAACGTTTCAGATGGTCGTTTATTCACAAATAACCCTCTCTGTAAAACCCTAAATTGTAGGATAGTTTGGCCATTAAAACGCTTTTTGATTAGATTTCTAGCGAGAAGTGCAGATTGTACTTTTAGTATCCACGTCCAGTCGATATGTAGGATCTATAGTTTGATAGATATTACGAAGATGATTTGAGGTATGCGGCAGCCTCCATGTAAAGTTACGGGTTGAAAACAGTATTTCCGGTCTCGAGGTTTTCATAATAAAACCAATGATCAAATGATTTAACAGTGATATCTGCAGTACTCATCAACTAAAAAACATCAGTTTATCCTTGTTAATTATACGACATTTATTGGTTTAAATTGTGTACAATGCTTTTGTGTTTTTCCCATAGGTTTTTTTCTTTCGATTCTGAGAGACACCTTTCTTTTTTCAGAGGTTTTGATAGGCTAAAACATCGCCGCAATGCATTTCGGGATATGGTGTTTATCCGATATGAAATCGGAAAAACATTTTTAAAAGATAAAATAATACTTAATTCCGAGTGTTTTTGCTTTTCTCTTTGAAAGTCATCACATAACGGCATTGTAATACACGGTTCGGCTGAATTAAATATTACATGTCTGCCGTAGTTCTTTATTTATAGAGCCCTGATCAGAAGACCCTTTGACAAACTGTAAGAAATGCCGCCAAAACTGAATACGTGACGTGCATCATAAATATATTAGCAATTAAACAACATCTTCCATTTCTTTTCACACAATACGTCTCCTTACAGTATCAACACTAATTCGGCTGACTTTTATATTTGATCCAATTGGTATATAGGTTATATTTACACCATAATGGTGCACAGCTGCAGAAAGGGATTTTTTTGTAGTTTTTAAAGATATTATTTACTACCTTTCCAACTCCTCATGAAGTTGACTGTTACAGGTCTAGACAGGTTCATGGTACAATGCATAAGCTTCAAATCGAGAGACTGAAACTGTATTTTCCTTTACCGTTCTGTTTTAATTTCACAATAAAGTTAATAGTCATATAGAGAGGCGAAGTCCCTCCCCTTCCGGTGGGAGCTCGTGGGACCCCGGAAGCGGAAAAATATACATTGAAGTCAATGGAGAAAATGGAGAGGAAAAGGTTATCTTTTGATCCCGTTTGAATTGTGCCACGAATTACACATATGATGTTTGTCAATCTAAAAGAACATTTTGCAAGTCAAAAAAATAAAAATGTGTCGTAAAACTGTGAAGTTACACATTTTTTGTGTGAAACTGCTCAGTGAACTACATCTCCGGTAGGGCAGAACAACACACGTCACCAAGATGTCCGTCTGTCTTGTCAACAAAAGGATTGACTACACTCACTATCACCACAATGAAACACGTCCAGAAGAATGGCATGCAAAGCTGCCTGTCTGCCTTTGATTCTCTCTGAACTGCCTGGTCTTTTTAATGTTTAATGTCAACCATTTGTGCAGATAGCATGAAGTAGAATAGATCGCCGATGCTAGCGTTACCGTTAGAATTTTGATGTTGAATACGTTTTATTTGATGAAAACATTTAAATATTAAGAGTAGCCTACATACAAAATTGAAAATATCAAGAAGATACTGTAGTGATCTCTACAATAAAACAGTTTAGTGCAGGACGTCCAAAGATATTAACAGCAGGATGTGCAAAACAGACAAACTAATAATGCTTTATTTAAACATTAAAGATTACTTTAAGTTAAGGTCTTCTTTTGAATAAGAAAAAAAACCTGGACCATGGATGTATGGGCTGGACCCGTCCAATTCCAGTTTTGGAAAGTCTGCCGTGGTTCCATTCCATTTCAAAGAGCTGTTGACGCTCAGCGTAACCTTGTCGCACTGCCACTCCAACATCCAATCACAGGGCTTGATGACTAACCACGGGGTTTGTAAAGCAAGGTGGATGTTGTAGTCCCAAACGATAGCTGGGGATTCTGGGTAGTGTAGTGTCTTGGGAAACTGTAGTGTTAAAAAAACTCCTAAAAAACTATTTGTTTTCACCCACGCTAACTTTACATGGAAGCTGCATACACGTTATCCTCATCTTTGTAAATATCTATCAAACTAGATCAATATAGAGTACAATATACACTTCTCGCTATAAATCTTATCAAAAAGCATTTTAATGGCCAAACTATTCTACGATTTTCCAGAGAGGGTTATTTGTGAATAAACGAATAAACGGGAGCATGTTGTTTCTTACACAACCACTAGGGGCTACACGTTAAAACGTGGCTATGGGTCGTAATGTCGTAATCTAAGCTGCTTAAACAATCGACCTATTTGGTCGTTTTTTGTAGGAGGACAGGCTGAAACCGAGGTACGTACCGAACCGAAATGTTTGTGAACCGTTCGCGTACCCTAGAAATGTTCACCTGATCTGACCAACTCCACACTCTACACTGCAGATCCTGATCATGGCTGTGTTATATAAGATAAGTCAGTCTGCTTTTAATCTAAATTGAATCTACCAGCAGATATAATACCTGTTCTCCCTGTTCTCAAAGTCACTATTCGAGAGCAGCTCAAGGACCATGTGCTGTTATCTCTGACTCCTTCTTTTAAAAGGTACGCCAGAGGACTGCACGTTTGTGTCATTCTCTCTCCTTGTTAATTGACATGTATAATGCGTGGGTGATGCAGGGATGAAGTATTTACTGTAGGCCGACCCGGAAGTCAGAAAGGCAAGGGCCCACTTAACAAAAAGTGAATGGATTTATTGGAATATTGCAGAAAAAGAGCTCTGTGGCAAACACATTTTGTAATACTTGTTTTGTTCAGCTGGATAACCTCCACATTAAACACCAATTGTATAATTGTTGAAGCATAAATGAAACTTCAAGAAATAAAAAAGCTACTGTTAGGCTAGAAACTACATCCCGGTAGCATGACTTCTGTAAACACTGCTAAGCTAAAGGCGGCTAATGTTGGGCGTGATGATGTTTAGTAGTCTCATTTAGACACTTGTTAGCAACTACTGTTTTTAAGACACATAAAAGAGTTGGATATTCATCAGTGTGGTATTTACTGACGTATTTTATGACATAGAACAAAACGGAAAAATCTTGTGAGCTTGTGTTAACAGAAGACCTTATTTCAGCATCTAACCAAAAACATTTAAAGAAAATTCACTTCCAGACAAGGGAGCCCCTTGTTAAAATGCTGACTCATTCCCAGGTTAAGGACTAATTTCTACTCTATTGTTATAACAACAGGTCTTAAGCCAAAGTCAATCAATCAATCAAAGTTTATTTATATAGACCAATATTACAAATATTTACATTGTCTCTTGACTTTACAGTTTGTACAGAATATCAATACGACCCCTTCTGTCCTTGGACCCTCACATCGGATAAGGAAAAACTTCCTAAGAAACCCCCCAGTTAATGAGGAACATTTGAAGAAACCTTGGGGAGAGCAACAGAGGAGGATCCCTCTCCCAGGACGGACAGACCACAGTGTTACTTCACCAGCATGTTAGCTTAGCAGCCGAGCATTTCATCACAGGGATTCTGTAATCAACTATTCTAGCTGTTTTCCCAGAAAGAAATGGTTGTTCAGACATATTGAAAACTCCCCATTTTTAGCGGTCACATAATAGAGGCTTGCTGGACCTGTGAGACATAATGAGACTGCTTGATACAGATGAGCGGTAATCAACAACAGAATGAAACTAGAGAATGCAATTCCTGAAGAAATTCCTAGTGGGAATGCTTTATGCTGAAAATCTGACGCTAAACTGCTATGCTGAAATGTAATGTGTAAGAAGAAAGTGAAGAATTTAGATTGAAATGATACATGAACACTGGGGGCTTGAATGTGTGATGAGAGAAGAAAAGAAAGTAAAAAGGCTTGGAAAAGCAGCAGAATATTTGAACTGCAAACTTCTGAACTAACTTGATGGCAAATTATCTGTCGCCATGCCAACGGCATTTGATGACATCCCATAATACGCTTAGATGCGTTTGATGGCTGCATCGTTACCAAACCTGTGAAGTTTTGGGCCGTTTGGAGCATTTTCACTGAAGTTATGAGAAAAACGTGTTTCATGGTGAGCATTGTGTTGCCATGGCAACGGCATTTGAAGAAATCTCAAAACTGTCCCGTAGATGTCTTCACGGCAGACATGTAATAGCACACATGTGAAGTTTGAGCACTTTTTGAACATTTTCATAGGAGTTATAGCGACATAGTCTTTTATGGCGAGGGATGGAAACGGCATATGATGACACCCCATAATTGACGTAGAGCTGTTGAGGGCTGGACCGTTAACCATTATCTGAAGTCTGGTGCTGTTTTGACCCTTTTCATAGGCGTTAGGACAACATCGTGCTTTATGGCGAGGGATGCATTTCCATGGAAACGGCATATGGTGAGATGTCAGATTTGACGTAGAGCTGTTGAGGCATGGAGAGGTGATATACAGGTGAAGATTGTGGGACAACCGGACCGTGTCCATTGGAGCTACAGCGACATCGTGTTTAATGGCGAGGGATGCATTTCCATGGCAACAGCCTATGGTGAGATCTCAGATTTGGTGTAAAGCTGTTGAGGCATGGACCGGTGATATACAAGCGAAGTTTGGGGGACGATCGGACCGTGTCCATTGGAGTTACAGCGACATCGTGTTTTATGGCGAGGGATGCGTTTCCATGGAAACGGCATATGATGACACCCCATAAGCTGTTGAGGGCAGGACCATTAACCATTATCTGAAGTCTGCTGCTCTGAGCTCTCTCTCTCTCTCTCTCTCTCTCTCTCTCAATGCGCCTTTTTTGAAATGATCCGGTGCTCTTTTTTTGGCGGGGCATGCGCACCTGCGCACCAGTTATGTGCAGTCCTGTTTATAAAGATCCTCTGAGTGTGTGTCATTAGTTAGCTGATAAAATGTTAGGGATAAATACCTTGACATATTGACTACAAGAGCTTGAATCAAACAAGCAACCTTGTATTTGAAAGATTAACTGACATAGCAACAGTCACACGTGGTATATAAGTGGTGTGGCTGAGTACTTTAAAGGGTTCATGAATAGAGGGGACTTGAATGTGAAATAAGAACAAGAAAATAAAAGTCTAAATGCATGAAAAAGCAGCAGAATATTTGAACTGAAGAACTTTAGAACTAAAAAGCATACATCACCAATAATGTCTAAAATATGTGGAACATGTTGAAGTCAGTATGAAGTCTCCATCAGACGGAAAAGGATAGGCTGAGACAGTCTGTTAAACTCCAGTGACCACGTCATTAGTCTGCTGCTCTAATTATGTCAAATGGGGCGAAGCCTGCGAGCTAGTTCAGGCAGTCAACTCGAGCACCAATGATACAGTAACACGTGACGCTCCTCCTCCCTCTGACAACCAACCAAACACATTCTCCTAAACATGCCGCTCTATTTAAGCTGCCAGGTCTTCCTGCCTCTGCCTCTCTATGCTGCTGCTGCTGTGTTCACTTGCTGCTGCTTGCCTGACCCACCACCACCCCAGCTCCACCACCCCAGCTCCACCCCAGCTCCACCCCAGCTCCACCCCACCTCCACCCCAGCTTCCACCTGTAGGCTCGGGGGGTAGTTATCTAATTATCACTCAATGTTCTTTGTATATCTGTGGAGTGATGAGGCCCGAGCCTAGATGCCAAACTCAAACTATATGCTGCTATAATAAACATATTAAGAAACAGTTGTCTGACTGAATTGAAGTTATGACATCATTGTGTTCCATGACACAGGTGTTTATATTTTAGCTAACGACGTGTCCAGAGATCAAAGGTTATCATGGTGATCAGTGAGAGAGAGGAGAGCATTTCCATTGTTCTGAATGAGAGATAAACCTCTTACATGTGAACGTTTTGTTGAAGAACCGTAACAGATATCGTTGAAATTTCAAAGCGTGAAGCATGTCAAGGAACTTGAGCATTTGAAGTGTACTTTTTGTGTACTTTCGGGTCAATAATGTGGCCTTGTTGGCAGATTAACTAAAGGTGTGCGGCTGCTGTGGTGGGGAAAGATGAGGCTGAATTTACAATGGGCTTTAATGGAGACATGTTGAAAGTTTTTGTCATTTCATGCCCTCAAGAGGCATTTCGTTTAATTATTTTGCTTAATGTTTTTTTTATCTTTCAAGCTACGAGATGTTTTCCTACGTATGTCATGATAAATTATGTCTCAGGAATGTAGGGTTTGGGAATTATGGCCGGTTTAAAAGAAAATATGAAGGCAAAATTAAAGGTGAGGTGTCATGCTTTTCCGGTTATTACCCGTCCCCTTGTGTGTTATGAAGGTTTTTCTGCATGTAACGGTGTGCAGAGTCAAAACCCTCAAAGTACACCCTGTAGCGAGTAAAACTCTAACACAGAAATACCTCCCCAAAACGCCTCGTTGGTGAAACGTCATCATCCATTTGATTCTTCCGGGTCGTGCTTACGAAAGCACGTACCCGGAACTAAATGGACCAATCCAGAGAAGCTATGGCCACACCCAGCGGCGCTGGCCGCAGCCGCCGCACCCTCTGCCAGCCTAAACATGTACTGTTGGATGCCGGATTTGTACAGCGTAGGACACTGAAGGAGGATGCTGTTCCTACTTTGTTTGGACCAGCGGGAGATTCGGGTACCCAACCTGTAAGTATTCATTGTTGTTTGTGTATTTATGATGTTTAAAACAAGCAAGCTCTATCTACCACAACTGTGAAAATGGGTAAACGTTTTTTGGGGTGCTAATAGCCATTGACACGGTGCTAACTGGGCTAACTCAGTTGCTAACCTTTACATATATAAACTACAATGTCAGCAGATGGCCTTACATGTTTGTCATGGTAGGAGAATGTCTGCATTCATACAGTATACACCGGGTGATTTCCTAACGAGGCTAGCTATACATGCTCGGCAAAAACATTGTTTTCATGCCAGCTACAAGGAATGACCAAACGTAGCAGACCGCTGTATAAGATTGCAATTGTAAACACGTTATTGCTAGCCTAATATGAACCACTAGCTTTTGTTCATAGTGGTTTTATTACACTACATTAGTTGCCTTTTCTCCGAGCTAACGTTCAATATGCTACCAAGGTAAACAAGAAAGCTAGGTTAGCATATTAGCTGGCAATATCTAACGGTGTTGAGATACACACTCCTACCACAACTACTACTAACGAATCTAAAACAACTACGTTTCTATTATATAATATGTTGTGATTTGCATTTGATTTCATCCAGCCAGATCAGGAAACTCCTGGCGTATCTGGCGGACAATACATGATTGAGACGACCACTCCGATGCCTCAGCCCCGGTTGTAGCTTGCAAGACGGCGAAAAGGGGACAACGCCTATAAGGGGAGGAATGGATGATATACCGTGTATATATGTATATTTATGTTCATTTTGTACATTTCTAAAATAAAGTTTGATAGAAAATACTTAGTAGCCTTTCTTCCCTGAAGTATTTGCTCCTATAACATATCATTCATATATAGCAAACCATGATTTGATTTTTCATCAAACAAAGTAGTAGTTTATTACAGGTAAAAATAACGTACTCTTCTTCCGTTCTACGCCCCAAATGTCTATACTCAAATCTGTACATGTTATGGAGGTTCTGCGGGGTGTGTATGGTGTATATATTGGCATATCATGGTGTGTGCAGCTAGCTAGCAGGTAACTGTCAGCTTGGCACCTTTCGGAGGAGCCTCTCTGGTGGTTGACTAATCAGAACAGAGGGGCCGAGCTGACCAATCGGAGCACACTGGGCTCACAGGGAGGGGGGGGGGGAGCTGCAGCGAGCCGTTTAGTGGAGAATGTGAATACTGCTGAATACACATACTTTACAGAGATGCTGTATGCTAAACCAATGTGAGTTTGGAAAATTGCACAGTATTTTTCTATTTTAGTATACCTCAACAATGGAATTATGATCAGTGGAAATGGCCATGACACCTCACCTTTAAATCTGTCCTCCACTCTAGCTGTGACATCACGTACTCTAAAATCTGAAGAAGGCCTCTTTACCAAGTTCTGAACAATGTTTAATATCTGTAAAAGTAAGAATCAGATTTAAAAGTTATGTTACACGAATAATGTCAGAAAGATGTGTAACATTTTAAAGTTGGAATGAGGTTTTTGAGTGAAAGTATGAAGGAGCAGTTAGCCGCTGAAGAAGGAGCAGTTAGCAGTTGAAGTTGCATGAAGATTGTTGAAGTCTGAAGAAGAAGAAGATTCAACTTATTGTCATTACGTAGTACAGGTACTAGTAACGAAACGGTTTCTCTGCATTTGACCCATCCTAGTGTTAGGAGCAGTGGGCTGCCATTATGTACGGCGCCCGGGGAGCAGTGTAGGGAACGGTGCCTTGCTCAGGGACACCTCGGTAGCACTTGGTCTTTCCGGGACTTGAACTGGTGACCTTCCAGTTGCCAAGCCAACTCCCCTATGGACTTCGCCACCACCGCCCAAAAGTTCTCCATTGACTTCCATGTTAAAAATGGGATGTATTATGGGATGTATCTCTGGAATTATGAAAGTTATGAATGATAAAAGTAATAGCCATTGATTCCCGACCGAGCTGAACGTTTTGATATTTGAACGGAGTTTCTGCGATGTTGAATGCGGGAGAAGAAGCAGCGCAAAATAACCCGGCGGAATAATAAAGAATTGTGTGCGTAGCATAACAGATAGTTGGAATGCTGTGTCATACACTTGCTCGCCTGTTTCACTCTTCGTTTTCCGAATGCCAGGAACTAGTCTTGCCTCACTTCTGAAGCAAGTGACTCGGAAGACATGTGCTACCAAGCAAGCGTACTCGACATTGAGAAACACCCCTTGTTCTTGTCTTAGTCCACACATGTGGCACTTTGAACCCTATACAGTTATTGGATATAAGATTGGGGGTATTTTCTCATCCCTTCCTCCGTTCATCCCTCACACCCTACATCCCTTTATCTATCCTTCATATATCCCTTAGGCCCTTAATCCATCCATGTATCCCTTCACCCCGTCATCTTGTGTCTCCTTATCTCTTTCTACACTGAACAAATGTATAAACGCAACACTTTAGTTTCTGCCCCCATTTTTCATGAGCTGAAGTCAAAGCTCTAAGACTTTTTCTATGTACAGAAAAGGCCTTTTTCCCTCAAATATTTGTCACAAATGTGTCTGAATCTGTGTTAGGGAGTAGGTTCAGTGTATTTACTTGTGCATCCTTTTTGTCTCACTCTAGGTACCTTCTGGGGGCTTGTATTCAGATCTGGCAGAAACACTCCTGAGACGGAATCCCCAGTCCTGACGGCCTAGACTTCAGTCCGTCCTCCAGACCAGCCTGACAGACGACATCCCTCATCCTTACTCACCCCTTCCCTCACATTCAATATCACCTATAAATAAATATTTACCTTGACATATTGTTGGCATGGTCCTTGCTCTTGAACTGCGTCCTGTAGCGTTTAGAGTTGATCTCAAAGCAGCATGGTTTAGTGGGTCAAGCCATGCCAAAGTAATGGGACAGGAGAATATGTAAATGGAATCCCCAGGCTTTTCCTCTAACCAGGCATTAAGGAAAAATATAACTTTTTTATTTAAAAAAAATTAAACAAAGAGAACGTTGGTTCATTAGTTGGTTCAAATGTAATGATTGAAAGTTTGTTGTTGAACCAAATGCTCATATGCATCACAGCATTCAAACCAAGACCTTTACATTAACAACAAGGTAATTAGGTGACTGGTGTAATATATACATGCAATGCGTCAATAGTGATGAATGTCTGTCATGCAGCTGTGGTATGTAAAGTACACATTTCTACATTTGAAAAGCACATCCAGACGATTATCTGCTCTTTAGTGAAGGTTCGAGCCTGTTGCTATGGTGGATGAGTGATAGAATGTGTGTGTGTTTGATTTGTATTGCAGAGATATGGAGGTCCATTCGTTGCGCCTTATTTATGCTTCCTGGTGTCCTGTGATACAGAAATTATTCCAGCTCCGCAATTATCAAGAGCCGATCACTTAAAATCAACTCGAGGAGACAAGGAGAGAGGAGAGAGGACACATTGGTGTATCTTCTAAAGATTTAGCCCCAGAAAGCACTAAAGCACATGGCTACTTAGCATGCAAAATGATGTCATTCTGCATGTTAAGTAGCCCTATCGTGAGCCCGAACGCTCACAACCTAGAGTTCTAAGCATTCATCAATGATATTTCAACTTGATAGTTCTTGTGTTTTTGATTTAACTGCCTTAATTGTCATATAATGTTTACTAGTGCTAACTGCTAAAAATGTAAAATGATTAAATTAATAAGAATCATTTTGCATTCAGCCTTCATGTCGCTTTAAAATCATCACGACGTACTTGTGAAGCTTTTCCAGAAGGCGGTCTCCATATGCACAGACAGGGCTGCTGTTAATGTCGGTCTGTACAACGGAATTGTGCCAACGTGCCTACGCCAACCGGCTGCGGAGGGAGACTCCCCCCCTTCACTGGAGAACTGCGCTAAAACAGCTGATGCACAACGGTCACGGAGCACTCCACTAGCACTGCGCTAAAACAGCTGATCACAACGGTCACGTACTCCACTAGCACCCCCACCCCCGCCGACGTTCGCGATGCAGAGGGCTTCTTCATATAACTTTGAGTGGAGCCAGAGGTTGGAGTACCAAACACTGACTCCAGGTACTCATCTGAGTATCTCACTGTGAAAGTTATGTGCACCCCTGTCTATAAGAGCTGTCTTTAGAGATGGGATTCAGCACCACGGACAGCTACACAGAGCAGCCACTGATGGGTCACATGAAAACCAACTGCTCTTTGAAAATTCAACTAAGAACTTTTCCCAGCAATAGTTCCCCGGACATCTTTAGTTCCTGAACTATCTAGTAGATCGCGTTCACACCGGAATCAGTTCCCTGAGGGAGGATTACGCAAATGAAGCCGCTGACGTCACTTCTTCTGCTTTGGGTTTACTGGCAGGCCATAAACCACTTCACGGCGTATACTGCCACCCGAAGTCCCCGGCCGGAAGTCCCCGGAGTTGGGGACTGAAGCCTTCCGAGTAAATCGCCAGAACGCCGACACCTCCTCATCTCCACCGCTCCCATGTTTTATTTTGTGTTGCCATAAGTTATTCTCTCTCCGTTGGTGCGCTGGGCTAATGCTAATAATGCTAATGCGAGCAAATAAAATGGCGGCTTCACAAAACGTTTCAGAGTTTTACCGGCGTGGTTTTCAATTCACCCAGCCAATAGAAAGTGGAACCTTTTCCTCCCCAGGAAAGTACCACCTCTCTAGCAGGCACTGAAAAGGGGGAAAACAGTTCCCGAAAAAAAGTTCTAGTTCCAGATCTTTTTGGTGTGAACGCAAAATCCCAGGAACTATCGGAACTATTCCTGGGAAAAGTACTCCGGTGTGAAAGCGCCTAATGTACAGTTTAAATATGCCGCTGCTGTGTTACTTTCTCATCTTTTTACCTTGAGGCCTCCTGTTGGCACTACTCCGGTGCGCTGTACCCCACAGGTGTAAAGGAGATGTAGCTCTTTGGTAAGGAGTTACCTCAATCTGCTGGAGGAACAGAAACCAGTGGGGACTGTGGACCAAAAGACAAACAGCAGCAAACCCAGATAGAGCCATGAGTATTTGTACATTCTTCAAGCTCTGGAGACTTCCATTTTCTTTTGGATGTTTGATTATTCTGCCATGCATTGCTTTCCTTGGATTTATATTTTTGCCTTTGTAAATGACATCGGAAGTCATTCTTTCTACAGGATTTTTTTATTTTGCCGTCGATATGAAGACTTTTTTGATTTGGACATTTGGATGCTTGTGTTGGGGGCAGTGGTATCTAATGGCGCATTTCCACTGCAGCGGGTAGCCCCGTTTAAGCGTCTTTATGCGGGCAGGCCAGTTTTTGGGGGCCTTTCCATATAGCGTAGTACCGGCTAGCGGGTACTTTTTCCCTCTTTTTCCGGCCCCATAAAATTGTGGTTCTATCGGGGCAGGGCCAGGGCTGAACTAGTGACGTCAACACTCTCGACTACTGATTGGTCAGAGAGAATCGTCACAAGATCGCGCGCGAGATCATCCCTAGCGTCGCATATATATCTAGAAGCAAGCTTGCAGCATTTGTATACACTGCATTTATAATATATATATATTTATTGCATTTTTGTAAACGGAGGAGCTACAAAAATGGCAAAGTCAAAGAAAAGCACACCGTGGTCGACCGAGGAGGTGACGACGTTCCTACATCTCATTGGGGATGATAAAATACAGCGGGAGCTCGACGGAACAACTCGAAATGTGAAAGTGTTCCAGGATGTCTCTGCACAGACTTTCTGCAGGAAAGTCATTTTGCTGTTCTAGATGTCATTTTGCTGTTCTAGATGATTACATTGGGGACTAGCGAGGAGGAACAGTCCCGAACAACGGGTGATGGCAGTGTTCCGGCAGAACAGCAGAACAAAATTCACCACAGACCCCAACGCCGAGTGCCAGCTCGACCCCGCAGCATGTGGTTCTAGACTGGAATTGTGTTTTGTTTTTTTAAACCTTGGATCATCCATCGTCAGTGATTAAAATAAGCTATACCACTGTGTGGAAATGCTCTGTTACAAGTAAAGTCTTAGCTAGTTAGCAGCTAGTACAGTTGTGTGTGACATCCTATCATATACATATATTTATATTCATTATCAACAGGCAATTCACTTTCACAATCATTGTAAACATCTAGGGCCAGAACTTTCTTTCTAGTTCATCCTTACTGTTGTTCTGTTTATACATGTTATTCTTATATCCTTGTGTGACCTGTACCTGTCCTGTGTTTTTTCCTTATTGCTAATTATTATCTTATTGTCACCCAGGCAAGAGGAAACGAGGAGGAGAGGATCGGGCCCAGCAGGAGCGGCACCATGAACAGCACATGGCGAGGACACCGTCTTGAGAAGGGAGGAGGCCGCTCAAGCAGAGACCTTCAACCTAGCCTTCCTGCGCACTCTTGGCGAGGTGCCACTCTTGAGACGTGGCAGCCGACGTGGCAGCCGACGTGGCCCATCTCCTCCGTGATACTTCAAATAACCTTAATAGTTATTGTACATACATATTATATATTTTTTATCTAGTTAATTTTTAAATGCAACATTTGTACTTTCTTGTTTTATTTATTTGTTTGTATTGTATACTGCCATCAATAAAGTACTTCTTTGACTTATCTTATCTCTTGTTGATAATGAATTGCACCCAACAGAACATAATCTTGATTTAGAGAAGATGTAAACATACATGAATTTATAAAGCAATAACAAACACCATCAGTTAGGAAAAAGCCCATAAGATAAAAGTTAGTTTTAAGAGATTTAAAGCAAGAAATTGAGTTATTGTGTTGCTCTGTTGGAGAAGCCTGTGACCTCAGATGTTCATCGTCATAACTACACTGTGGCTATGTTGGTATGACAAAAAAACCTTGAACCTTTTGGGCTGTGTCTTTCAGACATAAACCATCATAACACATACAGAGAAGATGATTGCTTGCGCTGATCCAATAGGCAGGCACAAGCTCCCCCTAACCCATTCAAGCAAGCTTTTAACATGTCTAGAAGAAAGATTGAGGTTATATCCTCCTGGGACCCAGCCCATTGAAAATGTCCACTGTAGTGGACATTTTGTTAACATGCATCTCCTTTGACTCTTTTGAGCTCCAGTGATATGTCATTGGTTAAAATTGCATGCTGGGAAGTTCCTCTTTCTTTTCATCCAAAATGGCTGGCATACCAAAAACAAAATGTTATAGAAGCAGGAGGAGAAGTCAAATATTGTTGAATAATTGTAATTTTTACCATGAAAATCATATATGTTCTTGTTTATTAACATGTGAGGAACTATATAATTAGTTCTGAAAGCAATTAAATAATTCAAGTTTTGAAATAACAGCCCTTTTATAAATGTCCATTCTAGTGGACGTCAGGACCATCTTCTTGGACTTTGACTCAATATTGTTGCAGGAGACGGAACTGAAGCAGACATTTTCTGTACCAGATAGTTCAGGGAGATTCAGATGTTGAGCTCTCAGATGATGAGAGAGATGAGGATTTCACACCTGGGATAGAAGAGGGTCAAGAAGAAGGGGGGGGGGGGGAAGATGCAGGAGGCTCCATGAGCGCTATTATATTAATATATTATTTTATGTTGTGGATATTTTAGCCTCCATCCATGTTTACAATTGTCCACACTATTTTACACTTGCATTTATGAATATAGTTTTTACTTTAGTATTTATGTTTATAGTTAGCTTTGATATTCGCTTAATTTATTAGAAAGATTTTCTTTTCATGATCTGATATTTCCTCAAATGTTCTTATTATGGGGCAGTACTTACTGGTGCTTGAAATTCAAATATTTACTAAATATTCAATTCAGATAACAACATTTTAGTTTAAAACATTTGACAAACACATGTATATGAAAAAAAAAGGATTAATTTATGTTCAATAGATAGCTTCTGTACTCTGAGCCGGTAGCAAGCTTCCACAGTGCGATGGCCACTCTCTTCTTTAGAGGTATACACACGTGGAACGTTGTGTCCTGTCTCTCCATCGCTGGCCGCAGTTTGTTGCACAGGTAGGTGTATGTTTCCTCAGACATCCTGAAGTTATCCACCCACTGAGTGTGTGTGAAAGATGGAACAATCACAGACCACCACTCGGTAGCTCGGTCGAGCATCCAAACACATGGTCTGCGGCGACGTAACTTCTGAAATACACAATCAAAAGCATACATATTTTAATACGTAAAAGTGGTAGCTACAATTAATTAAATACTTGAAACACTTAGTTCGTATTGTGAGCGTGAGCCTAAACACATGGCTAGTTAGCGAACGTTAGCTTACCGAGTAGCGTTGTCGTATAGTCCTGTTGTAGTCTCTGCTGCGTTGTAGGACTTCCAAAACTCTCTCGTCAGCTTCTTCTGCATCTCGTCTTGCTATACGCAGCCTACTTTGAAACATCACTTTCCTGCTTGCTGTGATAACAAGCCACACACTAAGAAACAAGTACACGATCGCTTCCACATCCTCCATTGTTGTGTATGTTTTGTGAGCTGTGTCGCATTGAAGATGACGCCACTGCAGTTATACAGCGTCGCTCCGCCCAAAAAGCCCGCCAAAAAGCCGATCGCCCCGCCTACACTGTGTTGCTACCCCCAGGTACTAAACTGTAATGGAAATGCGCCACGGCCTCGGACGGTCAGCGAGGCAGCCCGAGGCCTGAGCGAGGACGCTTAAACGCGGGTACCCCGCTGCAGTGGAAATGCGCCATAATAGGTTGCCAATGGGCTCTGGTTTCAGAAAGAGGGTGAAAAGAGGTGCTGCAGCACAGGCAGTATCAGAAAAATGGAGACAATCATGCTGTCCGTTTTGGAACTACTATTCCCATCATTTGAGGTTTTTTTTGGGATGTAGACAAAAAGTAAGGCAAACGAAATATTAGCATAGGCCTTGTACCGTTAGCTGTACCAAAAACTGATTATGACCTCAATGCTATTCCATATCCGACCCTCTGATATCAGAAAAGGCTAGAAGGGAGCACAACAGCTGTAACAAAATCTGTAACAATATAAAAACATTTCTTCTACTCAGAATGGACACTGCCAAATAACAATAGGCAAGCAAGAAGAGGATGAGACTCATCAGCCTCACAGTGGTCCACTGAACACAGAGGCCAGCTGGAACCGACACCACCCGACAGTCCCGACAGGTTCAACACACTACTGATGTCACAAGACATTGAATATGATCAGTCTACACAGAAAAGTGGTGGAGGGAAAGCCACTGAACTATATGATAACTATTCACATGGCGCATATAAACAGATGCCAAAGCAGCCCTTTTCTGGCAGACTCAGAAGCTACAGAGTCACTCATTCAACATGTTGAGTTTGATAACACTCCAGAAATTAGCTTAATATATGTTAAAACAGCAGAAGCATCAGACAAATGATGTGATAGAAAGATACACAGAGATGATGTAGAAGAGGATTTATTCCTGTCCCAAAAATCTGACGGGAAGAGATGTAATGCTAGTCAATGGGGGGAAAACGTTGGGTTACGTATTGTAACCCTTGTTATATTAACACAGGCGGAGCCCTCTACTGGACTCTATGGGTACTACCTTATCTTGCGAGCATTCTCTCACTGAAACTCTTTATAGACGTGGCCGGCCAAGGGCGGGCCTACCTGAATGCGCGTGCATCACACCCTATAAAAGGAGGCCTCGCCTCCTGACTGTCATCCTACCCTCTCTTCAGCGAGCGGAATAGGACAGACAGTGCCCTGAGTAGAGGGCTCCGCCTGTGTTAATATAACAAGGGTTACAATACGTAACCCAACGTTATATCTGTCACAGAGCCACGATAAATGTACGCACTGTCGTCCAAACCCAACATTCCACCCTACTGTCCCTGACCGGCCTTCCTGGTCAGCAGCTGCTGCCCCACATTCTCCTTTAACCCGGTCGTGACCGTGGAGAAGTCTGGGCTGCGGCTGACAGAGCACACCCTGCCGCGCTTGCCTCGCAGAAGGTGTGCTCAAAAAACAGTGATGGGGGCCCCACCCCCCGTCCGCCCCCAGCCCTGTATGGGCTCACTGTGCCCCCGTCCTCCCGAGTCCCCAAGGATCGTAGGGAGAGTGCCAGTGCCCCTGCCCCACACTCAGACACTGACCCCGTGCAGAGTGTGTGGACCAAAGTGTGGAGGGCTACCCCCCTCCTGCCTCCCGGCCGGAGGAGAGCAGCCCTCCAGCCCTGTAAGGGCCCAGTGCGCCCCTCGCCCATCCCAGGACCCCCAAAGGGCCCGAGAACAGCGAAGGCGCATTACGTCCGGGGAAGGGGTCAGATGCCAACTGACCCACAGCCCCCCCCGCCCCCTACCAGTCCTGTGTTGCCCCCGCAAGCACAGACGAGGAGAAAGAGCCCGACATGTCCAAGAGATAAAACCTTATGAAGGGGCCTGGCGTCGACCAAGACGCCGCTGTGCATATATCCTCCACACTCACACCGCTGAATAAGGCTGTTGATGTAGCCACAGCCCGTGTGGAGTGTGCACGAACCCCTGTGGGGCAGGCTCTCCCAGCCTGCCCATAGGCCTGTGCAATGCACTCGCAGAGCCAGCCTGCCAGGCGTTTCTTGGACAAAGCTTTCCCGATCACCCCGCCCCCGAAACACACGAACAGCTGTTCGGTGCGTCTGAGGGCAGCCGTGCGCTCCACATAACAAGCTAGCGCACGCACCGGGCAAAGGAGGTGCAATTTAGCTTCCCTGTCCCCCCCATGGGGAGGGAGGCTAAAACCCCCTAGCTGAATAGCCCTTGACCTGAACGCACTCCTTAGGCTCTTGGGCACAAAGGAGGGGTTCGGTCTGAGTGTCGCGCCGCTCCGGTCACCCCGAATCAGTAAACAGCTCGGGTGCACCGACAGAGCAGTTAACTCGGACACCCTTTTGGCTGACGTTAAGGCAAGAAGCAAAGCTGTTTTCCACGACAATGCTTTCAGAGAGGAGAGCTCCAGAGGCTCAAACGGCCCCGAGGCCAGAGCCTCGAGCACTAGGGGCAGGTCCCACTGCGGGGCGGAGGCGTGCACTACTGGGCGCAGCCTCCTGACCCCCTGCAAAAACCGCGACATCAGTGGTTGACTAAAGGCTGACCTGCCGCCAAATCCCTCATGACAGGACGAGATGGCTGCCGCATACACCTTCACTGTTGAATGCGCCAGCCCTCTGTCCACCAGTAACTGTAAGAAGGACAAAATAGAGCCTAACTCACATGACAGGGGCTCTATTCTCTGCTCCTCACACCATCGCTGGAATCCCTGCCACTTTGGCCTGTAACAGGCTGTGGTGGATCCAGCTCTAGCTGCCTGGATAGACTGAATAACACTGTCAGACAATCCACCCTGTCTTAGCCTGTCCCTCTCAGGAGCCAAACCTGGAGAGGCTGGCCGAGTGAGGGTAACGCCCCGATTGCACCTGCCTCTTGGGACATCGCCCCCCAGAACTGGGGGACCGCCCAGGGCTGGCCCACCTTCATCTGTGTCACCTCTGAGTACCACGTCGCCCCGACGCGGTCCGGAGCCACTAGGATGACTGACAGACGTTCCTGCCTCACCCTCCCCAGAAGGGGGAGAATGAGACGCAACGGTGGAAAGGCGTAGAGCAGCTTCTTTGGCCATGGCTCGTGTGCAAACGCGTCCACCCCTAAAGGCGGGTCGTCGCTCCGGGCCATGGAAAACCACAGGGCACAGTGGCTGTTTTGCCGACTGGCGAACAGGTCCACTTCCGCTTCCCCGAACTGGGCCCAGATCTGCTTCACCACCTCCGGGTGAAGCACCCACTCGCCTGGCCGGGGGCCGCCCCTCGACATGAGGTCGGCCCCTCCGTTCTCCAGTCCCGGGATATGGAGGGCTTCCAGAGATAACACCACCTCCGAAGCCCATAACCACAGCCCCTCCGCTGTGGTCAACAGGGCGGCAGAGCGAACTCCGCCCTGATTGTTGATATAAGCCACTGTGGTGCTGTTGTCGCTCCTGATCATTACATGTTTCCCCTGAATCAGGGGCCTGAAATGCCGGAGGACTAACACTACTGCCCGTAGCTCTAGGAGGTTGCTGTGTCGAGACTCTGTTAGAGCCCAGCGCCCACCTATAGCCCTCTTCAGGCAGGTCCCTCCCCACCCTGTTCCGGACGCATCCGTGAACACTGTGGTGTAGGAGGTCACCCGTCCCAGTGGAGACCCCCTCCGAAGGTGATCCGGAGACCCCCAGAACCGGAGGTTGCCCTCCACTGAGGGGGGGATGGTTACCAGCCGCCGCTTGTGCCTCTTGGGATCCAAGCGCAGGCTGGAAAACCACCTCTGCACGCGGCGCATATGTAGCAGCCCTAACGGGACCACCATGTGAGCAGCCGCCATGAGACCCAGTGTCTGCATGACAGTCAAAGCTGTCACTGTCGCCCCCTGTCGCAGCCTGCGTACCCCCTGAAGAAGGGACGCACGTCTGCTCTCTGACAGGGTGGCGCGCAACGCGCCTGCATCGAGCACCACACCCAAATACAACGCCCGTTGGTGAGGTATGGGGGCGCTCTTTTTCCAATTGATCGCAAAGCCCAATTTGGTCAGGTGTGTGATCAATTGTGCTGTGCAAAACATTGCCTGTTCCCGTGACCCAGCCATGACTATGAGGTCGTCTATGTAAAAGAAAACTCTCATGCCTTGTGCGCGCAGCGGTTGAAGCGCTGTGGCCACACAACTGCTGAATGTGCGTGGGGATAGGGAATAGCCGAACGGCAGCCTGTTGTATTCGTAGGCTATCCCCTGGAAGGCAAAGCGCAGATATTTTCTGTGTTCCTGAACAATCTCCACATGAAAATATGCGTCTTTCAGGTCGATGGTGGTGAACCAATCGCCCGGTTGCACCAGCCCCAGTAACTGTTTTATAGTTAACATGCGAAATTTCCTGCGGGAAATATAGAGATTCAGGCCGCGGAGATCTAGAATGGGTCTGAATTCCCCTGTTTTCTTGGGAACCAGGAAATACATGGAATAATGACCCTCTTCCCTGCGCTGGGGGTGCACAACAGACACAGCCTGTTTCTGCACCAGCGCCTGAATCTCTGCTGAGAGGAAAACCGTCCTCACCTGCGAGGATAGGTTCCCCTCCCGTATGCCCATAAAAGGAGGTGGGACGCTGCAAAACTGGAGTGAATAACCCCGTCTCAGCGTCCTGTCCATCCACTTTGATAGTACACAACTGAGTTTCCATTCCCCATAACACTGTGTTAACGGGCATGCCCTCAGCTGTGGGGCCGCAGCGATAAAACTGCGATACTCCCTGGCGACCCGTCCCGCCGCAAAACTCCCCGTGAAGGGAAGGTTTGCCCATGGAGGGTCGACACAGAAAGGGCCGACTGTTTACTGAGGACCCTGAACGCACCTCCGCCCGCTCATGACTGAGCGCGCGCTCCTTCATAATGCTGCTCTCCTTACGGTGAACAGCATTAATCGGAGTCTTTATAGGAGTAGTGTGTTTTACTGAGGTCCCTGAACGCACCGCCACGCTCTCTTCTGAGAAAGCGGGCGCTGCCATAATGCCACTTTTACCCCCATGGTAACCTGCATTAATCGGAGTCTTAGCTCCAGGCTTAGTGTGTTCCCTAACAGCAATACGCCGGCCATAATGCCTCTGTACATGTGTAGCACTATGAAAACATTGCCTACATTTCATCACTCTCATCTGCGCACTCCCACTAGCCTCCTCCTTTACAGGAGCAATAGCTGGGGCGGCGAGTGGGTAATCAGTACAGACATCATGTGTAAGTGTATCATTGTGAAAACAAAGGACACTTAGACTTGGATACAGATTAACCTTTTCTTTATTTGTATAAGAGGACAAAGGAATCTGTGCATTAAACAGGGAGGAGGCGGGATTCGCCCTAGCGTCCCCGGTGAAGAGATCATCTCTCCCCGCCGAGGCTGCTCTTTGCTGTTGCGGAGCATGCCGAGGTCGGGCAGCCCATCCCCGCGGCTGCCGGTATTCCGGTACCCCGGGACGGGTCGTAGAGGTGGAAGGCGCCGCAGCCATGGAACTCCCCTGCCGGCGCCTCTCCCTCCGCTTCACCGTTGCACTACGCTCCCTCACCTGCATAGAAGCGTGAGGAGCGCGTGATGAAACCTGAGGAGGAGCCAGCATTAGCATCCGGCTAAGCTGCATCCTCTCCTCCTCCAGGCGACTGAAGCGTTGAGTGACCGCAGAGATCGACCCAAAAAGCCCCTCCGTAGACACGGGGGCTCCCAGGAGATCATCTCGGTCCTTCTTAGATAGGGTGGTGAGTCCCAGCCAGATGTGTCGAGACGCCACCGTGGCCAGGGAAATCACTCGCCCCGCTGCAGCGGCCACGCCATGGATCAGATTGTTCATCTGACCTATGGCGCGATCCTGATAATCACTCCCGTCTTCCGGCAGGAGGGCGGGGGCGTCTGCCTGGGGGGTAATCAGGGAAACGCCCAACACGCCGAGATTATTTGCTGCAGCCGCCATCTGCGTACCGAGCCTGAACATTTTATCTAAATATTCCAGAGCATCTCGGTCCCGGGGCAGCGGGGGCAGGGGTCGCTTACCCTCCGCCCAACCAGCCGCCCTCGGAAGCAGATGGGCCGCTAGGGCCTCATCAAGGGGGGGCACACCCGAACCCGAAGTGTCCGCGCGGCCCTCCACCTTGATGATGCCGGCCATAGCGGCTACTGGGGCCTTCGTTTTCAATGGCTGCTGCCATGTCGCCTCCACACACCGCCATATATCAGGCAGCTGGGGCGAAACGAAGGTCGGTTGCGCTGGATGCGCCGGGCCGTAATACCCCTGTCTCAGGCGGCTTATCGGCTTCGGTGGCAGCGGTGGGGGGAGCGGTAGGCCTACACGCTCCGCCGCCAGGGTCATCACCGCCGGGAAATCCATCCGCGCAGACCTGAGAGTTGGTCCTCCAGACCCCGAGGCGTTCTCGTCCTCCTCCTCCGGAGTCGGTGTCGACTGGCCCCATGGAAGGGAGAACCGGAACGGTACTTCCTCCTCTCCTGACTCGCCCATCTCGACGACCTCGAGATCCGAGCCCTCCACCTCCTCCTGCAGCGCCTCCGCCGCCACAAAGTGCTGCCCGCGACGTTCCCGCATGAGCCGAGGAAGCACCTGGCAGGCTGCACACGCCGGTGCCGGACCCATACCGCTCACGGCACGGTCAGGTCCCATACAAAGGAAGCAGAAGGGGTGAGGATCTGCTCCCGCGATCAGGTTCGGGCATTTTGGGCAAGCCCTGTGTTCAAAATTCTCCATGCTCTCAAGAACGTCTTTTTCGTCTCCGTGAAACAAACACTTCCGCCGCTGAAGAGAAAGGGATGACAGTCAGGAGGCGAGGCCTCCTTTTATAGGGTGTGATGCGCGCGCATTCAGGTAGGCCCGCCCTTGGCCGGCCACGTCTATAAAGAGTTTCAGTGAGAGAATGCTCGCAAGATAAGGTAGTACCCATAGAGTCCAGTAGAGGGCGGAGCCTGTGAGAGATATAACAGCAGACCCTAATACTTTTTTTTTTTTAAAAGGTACACAGCAAGAGATTTCCTGCAATGATAAACACAGTTGGACACAGAATGGACAATGACACATTTCACAGGTTTAAACATAGACCGAGAGCTGGTATGTTACTTGAAAACCTTTTCTGAGGAACATGACTAATAATACATGGTATTTATATAGTGCTTTTCCTGGTGCTCAGACACGCTGAGCCTGTAGTGACTGACATCCTGATATAAAGTGGCCTTATTATTTGAAGGCTTCATATTCGGAAGAGTCCAATGTGTGGGAGAGAAACTCCTTCTGGAGGGAACACAGGGATTTGAGCCTTTGCAGACCATTTACACGCACACAAACCTATAACACACTACAGGAGAGGGAACACCACAAAAGCAGAATAGGGCCTCTTTAAAACAAGTGCCTTCATTTGTATTGGCGCAGGAGTGTGTGTCTTACAACCATGATGTGTCCCTTGTTACACTGAGTGGTACCCAGGAAAGAGAGGCTTACTGCCCACATGTTCAAACCTTTTCTACAAGAAACAAAAAACAGTTATTTCCCTATTTAAGATATGTTCTATACCTCAGCCACATTTCACAAGAGAGATACACTGCCCACTGATCAGGAAGTCTTTAGAATGTTGTACTATTTTATTGATGCAAAACAACTGAGCAGTGACGATGAAGTTATTGGTTGTTTTTGTCTTTTAAATGTAAGTCTGCATGGATATGTCTCAATGTTGGAAGACTGAGTGTGAATTGAGCCAGAAAGGCAGTGAAAAGGACAATGGGATTTGAAAGAGCAAAATTGAAATGCATTGATTTGTTCTTTTTTTCTCAGAAACACATCACATGTGGTGTGAGCAATGATGCAGACTGGAATAAAGAATGGCTCAATGGAGGAGTGGGTTTCCTATTCTCCAGAACTCTCTCCAGCTTCTTTTGGGGAAGAGCATGTCAAATAGGGAGCTTATTGATAATTTACTGCTGGGTGAGGATTTGTACTGAAAATGTTCATCATCTCAGGCAATATTTTAACAACAGTTATTTTTCACGTGTACACAATTATGATAGGTGGTTTTAATGAACATTGCCTGATTCTGTTTCATATTTCTCTCAAATGTCTATGCTGCATAATACTATTTGAATTCAGTTTGAACTTTTGATGAAAAGTGAAGAAATGTTCTGTTGTTTTTGGTGTTTCTTTACGCAGAGGAACAGTTCTTCTCTTGTCTTAGACAGTGTGGAACCATGGAAAGACGTTCAATCAGGAGAGACGTGATGTATGAAATACATGTTTATTACCGGGACACGTAATATGAAGGAATAGTGAATGACGGATTACGACAAGTGAATGAAATGATGTTTGGCGATAAGGCCCCGGTTTGCAGGATGATCATTCAGGAGGGGAAAACCGCTCCGATGAACCCCCAAAAGAAGTGAAGTATGAAGTACTGAGATGTGAAGCATTTCTTACCTTACGGCTGACTGCGGAGATCTATGGATGAAATGAGAGATTAACACGGGAACATGATGAGGATGCCGGAATCACTGCCGGGCTTACATGGACGCTGACCATGGGTTAACGCCTGGCGTAGCAGGGTTAAACGTGTCGCAGGCCCGCTGGCCGCAACCTGCACTTGCAGGGTTGAACATGACGCAGACCCACTGGCCGCAACCTGCACTTGCGGGGTAGAACGTGACGCAGACCCGCTGGCCGCAACCTGCACTTGCAGGGTTAAACATGACGCAGACCCACTGGCCGCAACCTGTACTTGCAGGGTTAAACATGACGCAGACCCACTGGCCGCAACCTGCACTTGCAGGGTTAAACATGTCGCAGGCCCGCTGGCCGCAACCTGCACTTGCGGGGTAGAACGTGACGCAGACCCGCTGGCCGCAACCTGCACTTGCAGGGTTAAACATGACGCTGACCCACTGGCCGCAACCTGCACACGCAGGGTTAAACGTAGGGATGGGTATCGTTTGAAATGTATCGATTCCGATTCCGATTCCGGTTCTGCTCATCGATTCCGGTTCTTATCGATTCCCCGTTTCGATTCCAAAATTGTAAAAGAAAGAGGTCAAATGTTTAGATAACAAAAATATCTTTATTCTTTCAAGCATTAAGGTACTGACATTTTTATAAATAAATCAAATACACAATAGCTGTGCTTTATATCAACTGAGGTAGCAGCAGGAAACCTACTGACATAATAAGTCATATAAGTCCTCCTGTTTGTCAGTCAGTCCGAGCAACAATAACAAGGGCGAAATGGTTGAACTAAAGTGCAGTCAGTGCACAACATCTGGCTAACTCAACAGGCAGGAATCAATTCATTGCTTAAGCTATCTCTGGAGGGAGGCGTGTACTTTGGATTTAGGGCCTTTGTCATTTCCCTGCAAAAAAAGATTCATTACATTACATTACATTGCATTTAGCTGACGCTTTTATCCAAAGCGACTTACAATAAGTGCGTTCGACCAACAAAATACAAACTTGAAGAAAACAGAATCATATAAGTACATCAGGTTTCATAGAGCTAAAACATTTCAAGTGCTACTCAACTGGCTTTAGATAAGCCAGTCCTTTATTAGTATATAAGTGCTCTGTTAGTAATTCTATCGCTCGAAGTGGAGTCGAAAGAGATGAGTTTTTAGTCTGCTCCGGAAGATGTGTAAGCTTTCTGCTGTCCTGATTTCAATGGGGAGCTCATTCCACCATTTTGGAGCCAGGATAGCAAACCCACGTGTTTTTGCCGATGGGAACTTGGGTCCCCCTCGCAGTGCGGGTGCAGCGAGCTGTTTGGCCGATGCAGAGCGGAGTGCACGTGCTGGGGTGTACAGTTTAACCATGTCCTGGATGTAGGAAGGGCCAGATCCATTCACAGCATGGTACGCAAGTACCAGTGTCTTGAAGTGGATTCTAGCAGTTACTGGAAGCCAGTGAAGGGAGCGGAGAAGCGGCGTGGTGTGGGAGAATTTAGGAAGGTTGAAGACCAGACGAGCTGCTGCATTCTGGATGAGCTGCAGAGGTCGGATGGCACATGCAGGTAGACCAGCCAGGAGGGAGTTGCAGTAGTCTAGGCGCGAGATGACAAGAGCCTGGACCAGAACCTGCGTGGCTTTCTGGGTCAGCTGGGGACGTATCCTCCTGATGTTGTAAAGAGTGTATCTGCAGCAGCGGGTTGTAGCAGCAATGTTTGCAGTGAAGGACAGTTTGTTATCTAGGGTCACACCCAGATTCCTTGCAGTCTGAGTCGGGGGAAACAACAGAGGTGCCAATGTTGATTGTTAGGTCAAGAGTGGGACAATCTTTTCCCGGAAGGAAAAGCAGTTCGGTCTTGTCAAGGTTGAGCTTGTGGTGGTGAGCAGACATCCACTGATAGATAGACAAGCAGAGATGCGTGCGACGACCTGGGTCTCTGAGCGGGGAAAGGACAGAATTAATTGGATGTCGTCAGCGTAACAGTGGTATGAAAAACCATGCGGGCTAATGACAGATCCGAGCGAGTTTGTGTACAGGGAGAAGAGGAGGGGACCGAGAACAGAGCCCTGAGGGACCCCTGTAGTTAATTGACAAGGGTCGGACTCTGATCCTCTCCAAGTTACCCTGTAGGTGCGGTCTTTGAGGTATGAGGTGAGGAGGGAAAGTGCAGAGCCTGAAACTCCAAGTTCTTGGAGAGTGTGAAGGAGGATCTGATGGTTCACCGTGTCGAATGCAGCAGACAGGTCCAGAAGGATGATGACAGAGGAGAGGGATGCTGCTGTAGCAGTGTGCAGTTCCTCAGTGACAGCAAGGAGGGCAGTTTCTGTTGAGTGACCTGCCTTGAAACCAGACTGGTGCGGATCCAGAAGGTTGTTCTGATGGAGATAACAGGAGAGTTGTTTAAAGACAGCGCGTTCAAGTGTTTTAGACAGGAACGAGAGGAGAGAGACAGGTCTGTAGTTTATAACATCAGACGGGTTGAGAGTGGGTTTCTTTAGGAGAGGGTTTACTCTTGCCTCCTTGAGACTGTTTGGAAAGTGACCAGAAGTTAGAGAAGTGTTGATGAAATAGGTGAGAAACGGTAGAATATCAGGAGCAATAGTCTGAAGGAGGTTTGAGGGGATAGGGTCCAGAGGACAGGTGGTAGGACGGGCAGAGGTAATGAGGGTAAGAACCTCACTTGGAGAGAGAGGGGAGAAGGAGGTTAGTGTGTGGGTGAAATGAGGGTCTGGTGACCCAGCGGTGAGTAATGGTGAGTTGGAAAAAGAAGAGCGAATATCATCAACCTTTTTTTCAAAGTGGTTAACAAAGTCGCTTGACAGAAGGGAGGAGGGGGAAGGGGTTTTAGGGGGGTCCAAGAGGGTGGAGAAGATGGAAAATAGTTTTTTGGGATTGGAATAGGAAGATTGGATCTTATCTTGAAAGAAAGTGCTTTTTGCCTGAGAGATCGAAGCAGAGAAAGAGAGAGCTTGTGGTGTCCAAACACGTCAGGGTGTTTGGATTTCCACCGTTTCCGCTCTGCTGCCCGAAGGATGGTTCTATTAGCACGCAGTGCGTCATTTAGCCAGGGAGCAGGAGGGGACTGACGAGCCTGCCGAGATGTGAGAGGACAGAGAGAGTCCAGAGAGGATGAAAGAGTCCAGAGGAGAGTTTCTGCAGCAGAGTTTGGAGGCAGGAGTTGGAACGAGTCAGAGGAAGGGAGGGCTGAGAGCACCGACGAGACAAGGGTAGAGGGGGAGAGGGAACGGAGGTTACGGCGGACAGGTGCAGAATGAGAAGAGATTGGTTTGTTATGTTTGGAAAGGGGTAGAGAGAATGAAATGAAGAAGTGATCGGAGGTGTGAAGCGGGTTTACAGAGAGGTTAGAAGTAGTGCAGTTCCTTGAGAATATGAGATCAAGGACATTGCCAGCTTTATGAGTTGGTGGGGATGGAGACAGTGAGAAAGCAAAGGTGGTTAAAAGAGATGTTAGTTAATCTATCTTCCCTGTCTGGAGGTTGAAGTCTCCGAGAAGTACAGTGGGAGGGCCAGTTTCAGGGATGTGTGAGAGGAGATTATCTAACTCCTCCAAGAAGTCTCCCAAGGCGCCTGGTGGACGGTAGAGAACAACAATGGTTAATTGTATAGGATGGGTTACTGTGACGGCATGGAATTGAAAGGTGGAAGGAGTGAAGTTAGGTAGCTTGAAGAGGGAAAAGCTCCATTTGGGAGAGAGCAGGAGACCAGTGCCACCTCCTCTGCCAGAGGGTCTGGGTGTGTGGGTGAAGGAATATGCTGTGGAGAGAGCTGCTGGGGTGGATGTGTTGGATGGAGTAATCCAGGTCTCCGTGAGAGCAAGGACATCCAGAGACTGCAGGGAAGCGTAGCCAGAGATGAAGTCAGCCTTAGGAACAGCTGACTGGCAGTTCCACAGGCCACCTGTAACTAGATGTTGGATCTCAGTGGAGCATGTGGGATAGACGAGAGCAGGCCGGTTATAGCGATTAGGAGATACACGGGGCCAGTGATAGTTGCGAGAGGACACATAAACAGGAATGGAGAAAATACACATGATTATAGCATGAGGAGCTAAAAAACTAAAGAAAAGAAAAGAAAACACCAGCGATTCTTAGCTCAATCTGAGTAGGATTTGCCTCCTCTTTGCCTCCCTCGTGACTCCCGCAGGACTCTAATGTCTTTGTCAGTCTTCGTCTGTCTGACGCTCCAGGAAAGTTACCTAAAATGGACACCTGATTGCTGATTTCTCACAGCCGTGGGGCCACGCCCCTTTCATTAGTTAATTCTCTGCAGCTGGTGGCCCTCAGAAGGAAATCTAGACTGCCTCCCTCCTGAGTTGTTATTGTATTTTCAGTGGCACACTGGTTTTACAATTACATTATAAAACACAGTTGAGCGGAGTTATAGGTTAGTAGTGTTGTATTTGAACACTAGATGGCGTAAAGGCAACGCGTGAGGGGATCTCCCTGAGCAGTGGGTGATGCACTGGGGAGAGACAACTATTAATATTATTTACCCGAATAGCCGGTGCACGCGTAGTTTCTCCTTACTTGACTCCTGCTTGAGGCTGAAAGAGTTCTGCTGAACGGATGATGGGAACTTTAAAGCACGTCGTTAATATCTGCTTTGAAGAGCCAGCCTTGGCCTGCACACTATTAAGATTACGTTATCTCCGTGCGTAGAAAGGGGGAACATTGACCGTTGTCATCGAGATTGCCCTGAGCAATACCAGTCATGCTAGTAGCCTACGCTAAAGCGAATAGAGTTGTAACGAGCAGTAGCGCTTGAACAAAGTGACTAGAACGCGACCGCACCTTGAAGCACTTATACGAGTCGGGCAGCACTAACCAGTAGTGAGATTCTGTTATTGTGTAGGGAACGGTGTAATGCCGCAATGATAGTGACAGTATCAAGATGACTGATTAGCTCGGTTGCTAAGCAACATCACCTGTAGGATGCCAGAGAACCTTAATGGCGGTGTTGTGATAAATTCATACTGAAACACGTCGCTAAGACATGGGGAATAATTATCGGCTGCTTATGTGACAGTCGGACCGTGAGTGCTTAACGGCGACCGCTGGCGTGTGAGTTAACAGTGGAATAAGCTCCGGTGCACGCGCACTGCAGCGCCGTTAATGCCGCTGAACCACATGATGACCGATACATCACGGCATTCTAGAAAAGAATAGATTGAAGAAGTAGTTCTGATTGAATCTGGCTTCGTATGATTAAAAAACTACCCGATGCAATCCTCTATTGATGTTTGTTTGACGCGGTATTGGGAGAAAAACGGCGACGTAAACAGTTACGTCATGATGCGATATTCCACCTTTGAACCTAATTCACCTCTGTAATGTGTAAGGATTTAGTGGATCGAGACTGTGAACGGATTTGGACAGTGCTGCAGAGGAGATGTTGTTGCCGTTGGTGCACCGAGAAACGGAATATTTCTTAGTGGAGAAGAAAAAGGAAAAAAGACAATACGATCATTTTCTTAATTATTTAGTATCTGGTTGTGTCATAAACGGGATAATGTGCAGCGGCTTGGTCATTGAGGAAAGAGACCCTACTAAACACCGTTCATTTCAGATAACGCTGTGTTGAAGCTGGAAACTGCATTACTTATTGAGCATTGTAACGGGTAGTAATTACCCGAACTGCATTAGTAATGCGTTACATTACTTCGTACGCAAAGTAAACGTTACTGAAACTCCATACTGTAACACGTTACACCCAACACTGCCTGGAACTCGCCTTAACCCTGAACTAAAGGTAACGATGCATATTGTTGAACTTTCCTGTCGGCTCCCAGACCGTAGTCGAGGAAACAGGGGGGGGATGACTCTCTGTCGTCTCCCAGGGCAGAAGCAACACGCTTCGGGTTCAATAACCCACTTATCGGAATGACTGGAGCTGCTGACCTGCTGGATGCTAAGGTAAGAACAATGGCTGGCCCTGGACTGTCTACTGGGTTTACATTCTGTTCCAGTGGCACAGAGCTCTGGAGCCAAAAGGCTCTCTAGAGTGCAGAGGAGCCTCCTAACAAAGTACAGCCAATGAAAGAGTGATCCAGGACAAGCAGGACCCGGTCCCTGATCTACCTGAGCCCAGGGCTGGGACAACTGACCTGCCCCTGCTTGGTTCTGACCAACAAACAGCACAGAGAAGACAAAATGAAGTTAAAGAAAGCCTTGCACTGTGTTTTTATCATGGGAGCTGCATACAGAAAAGCAACGAGCGAAGGCTTCGACACTTCCTCTCAAAAAACTAAGCATTTCTGTAAGCAGAAATAAGCAGTAGAGAACAAAGAGGGGCAGGGGGCCAAGTCAGTGTGGCTCTGTGATACCAGGGCCCTTGCTGCAGTTCAGATGTTATAAACATATTAAAGATTTGGAGACTTCATAAAAGCATCGCTTCTATTGTTATGTCATCGATGATGAACTGCACTTTGCACAAACTTTGATTTTGCAACATGAATGGAGTTTTCAGCACATAATGGAAGTGTTTATAGAGGCAATATGTGATTATCACACTCAGATGGGAGGGCTGCACCTAACAATTGTTTTTTCATTCATTCAAATAACAATAAGATATCAATTATTCTAAAGATGTTTATTATTATCTGATTAATAACCCAAGTGATTAAACTACAATAACTATCAGTGTGTCATTAATATTTCAATATTTACTCTAATAAATCATATCAAGATCATCTGTCCGATGTGTTTGCATCAGTGTGGGGTGAGGAAAATAACACAACAATTGAACAGAAACAAATTGAGGGTGCTTGGGTGACCACTACCCTCATGAGAAATACACTTGAACGGGTTGCCAAGTCTATGAAATACATGGAAAACACTGAGCATTTCTCATTTAGTTTACAGAGCACCTCATTGTTAGATCTGTCTAATAGATTTCCACATACAGCTGATGTTTCCCATGATGTTTTTTGTATTCAATTGGCCCCAATTCTTTAAGGAAGGCTTTAGGATGCATTCTCCACATTCCTCACAAAAAGATATCCATTGCTATGCTCATCATATTGCCAATTGTTCTGCAAGACTTCCATATATTGTCCAACATCTTAGGCCTGGACAGTGTGATTCCAGATGTTGGTTCGCCTGATCAAACAGGATGTATTCAGGGTTGCCAAGCTTACTCAAATATAGGATAAGATATTTAATATTCTCTGTTCTGCCGAAGGGTCCGGAGGTAGGGAATTTACTAGTTAATAATAATGATAAATGTGGCTATTTACTGGGCCGAGTGAAAATACCAGTTTTTCCCAAATAAATATGTGGCTTTATTGAAGAATACATTGGGTGGATCAAATGGCTCCTCGGTATAAAAGTCTGTTTCCCATGCTTTATGGGAGGGACTTTTGCCCCTGTTATTTTCTGCGTTACCATTCCTATCAAACCCAAACATTTATTTGAATACGCACAGTTAAAAACAAGTTTCGACTATAATGCCCAAACAGTCTCTGAGCCATCTCAGCTTTCCCTCTATGATACATTTATGAATTTGCCTTCTGCTTTGAATGCCTTGTACAAGGGAAGAAGAAATTAACACAAGAAAAGAAATACACACTAAACCATATGTTCATACAATTAGAAGAGAGATGGGTGCTGAAGTCTATGACAGTGGAAAGCTAACGTGTGTCTATGAAAACAGTTTACAGGATCACGCAGTTCTTCATAGATCTACTTTTGCTTTCTAAATTCCAGAGATTGATGCATTTTGATTACAATTGTAAATGTTTTTGGAAAATAAAAACGGAAGTGCCGCACGGCCAAATAAAGTCCAAGGAGCTCACGGTCAAAGGAGCTGTACCTGCGTTCTCTGGGCGTCAGCTGGCGGCTGAAAAAGGCGAGTGGCTGCCAAGCACCCTCCACCCACTGCTCGTGCACCGCACCAACAGCGTAGTCCGATGCGTCTGTGGTAGGGGTGTAACGGTTCACAGAGTTCACGGTTCGGTACGTACCTCGGTTTGGGGGTCACGGTTCGGTACGGTTTCGGTACAACAAGAAAAAGCAAAAAAAAGTCCCAAATGTATAGGTTTGTTGTTATTTATTTTGAACAGTAGTGCAAGTTCCAGTTTAAAAATAAGGAACTCTAACATTTTGAACAATTAACTTTATTACACAGTTAAAAACAAACCACAAACAGTACCACACACACTCAGATGGCCATATTATCTATAATGGCTGATGTCAAACAAAAAGGTTCGATAAGCTGTAAAACTAAAAAGAATGTCTTGAAAATATTACAAAATAAATAATAAGAAAGCGTTTCAATCACAATCAATAAAAGCCGAGGTCCTCTACTATTGCATAAGGGCGCAGCATAGCCGTTGAAATATATATATATGCCAATAGCTTCCGTTATTTATTTTGGTCTCTCGGCTTTCATGACTATTGGCTTCTTAAAAACAGCGGGGATAAGCTGTTGAACTGCTGCTGTCTTTTGCCGGGCTCCAGTGATTGGCAAATCTGGGTGATGCCTTCTGATATGATTTAGCATGTTTGGCGTGTTTTACCATTAGCATACCACACCGCTGTCTAACAACGCTGATACACCGTCCTCGTCCGATCCACCACTCGCACTCCATCGTTATTGTAGTCCACAGGGAACCCGAAATGTTCCCACACAGCTGATTTAAAAGAAGCAGGTAGGTTCTAACTCCTGTGTGTTATCTGAAATCGCAACACTAACTTTTCTTCTTCTTGTATTTTGTTTGTCTTGTTGTGTTTTCTTCTTGTTCTTCATTTGTTGTTTAAGGGCGGCTGGCAAACAGCTTTTAGGGGCAATACCGCCCCCTGGATTATATATAGTGAAGTGGATACTGCCCTGAAGGACAGACTTTTTTCCCACTCGTAAAAAAAAGGCGTATTCGTCGTGTGACTGCATGTGCCGAACCGTGACGTCCGAACCGTGATGGTACGGGACGAATACGGATACCGTTACACCCCTAGTCTGTGGTAATGGAGATGGGAGCCGTAGATGATGGATGCGCCAACAGGGCCGCCTGAGCCAATGCGGTCTTGACCTCCGTGAAAGCAGACGCAGCTTCCCGCCGTCCAGTCGATCGCCTGGATGGGGGTCGTACCTTTCAAAGCCTCATACAGCGGCCGCATAATGTGAGCGGCCCGGGCGATGAAACGGTGGTAGAAAATCACCATCCCCAGAAACTCACGGAGCGACCGGGCTGTGAGTGGGCGAGGAAAAGCCGCAACAGCCTCCACCTTCGCCGGCAGGGGTGCTGCACCGCCTTTGGTGATGCGGTGTCCGAGGAAGTCAATGTCAAACACCCCGAACTGGCACTTTACAGGATTGATGATCAACCCGTGTTGGCTGAGCCTCGCGAAAAGGGCTCAGAGGTGTGACAGGTGATCTTCCACCGAAGCGCTGGAACGTTTGGGCGGCGTTCTTGAGCCCAAAAGGCATCCGCAGGAACTCGAAAAGTCCAAACGGCGTTATCACTGCTGTCTTAGGGACGTCCAGGGGATGCATGGGCACCTGGTGGTAACCACGCACCAGGTCCACTTTCGAAAACAGAAAGAAAGAAATGTCTGCCGTCACAAAATCCCAGTTGAACCGCTATCCTCCAATACACAAACACATAGGCCTCCATAGCCGTCGTCAACCGCGGTCCATGTCCCCCACGAGCGACGTCTTCCCTCGAAGCAGGAACTACACTCCGTTGAGCTCCCGTGTCACACAAAAACAAGCTTCCCGAGACTCTGTCGCTGACGAAGAGAAGCCTGCTCGTGCCGCTAACACTCAGGGCCACTACCGAGCGCTGGCTCCGTTTCCCGGAGGCTTGTAGCTGCAGGGAGCGACACACTTCTTCGCGCTGGTCCCGAACCGCGCGTGGTAAAAACACTCTCCTGTGTCTCCACGCCGGTTTGCTGCTGTCGTGTCCAGTCTCCCCCAAGCCTTCTTAACTGTTGCGGGGGCGCTGAGTGTCACAGCTAGTGCCTCTGCACCGGGCTGCTGGGTAGCCAAGAAGAAACGGTCGGCCTCTTCAGCCAATGCACGGGGCTCTGTAATGGACGTGTTGGCTAGCGCCGTTGGGACACGGGAAGGCAAGTGGCGTAGGAATGTCGCCATGAATAAAATCCGGGGATCTTCCCCCCCTAGCAGGTTTAGCATTTTCTCCATGAGCTGAGATGGCTTGCTATCCCCAAGGCCTTGAATTTCAAGAATCTGACGGGCCCTCTCCTTAGCAGATAAGCTACATTTCTTAAGGAGAAGGGCCTTAATCACCTCATATTTGCCATGGTGTGGGGGGTCAGCGATAAATCCCACCAACCTGGATGACGTGGAGCTTCCCCGCGCTGCTACTACATGGTAGTATTTCAAATCCCCATCACGGACTTGTCGGCAGACAAAGTGCGCCTCCACTAGTGCAAACCACGCCGCCGCAGCATGCTCCCAAAACTCCGGCAGCTTTACAAAAACATTGATTAGCCATGTTCGTTGAGTCCTCGGAAATGTTCTCGAAAACGTCAGGGTCACCAGTGTAGAGCCGAGGAAGCAGTGTGTTCAGTATGGAACTCCACACTTTATTATCACGAAACATTCAGACAGGTAAGACATTAGCTTGTTACTGGTTGTGAAGCTAGCATGAATGAACCTAGCTTCCGGTGCCCGCTCTAACGGCCCGTCCACACAGCGGCGTGCGTTGACGCTTCACCATTCACTTTGAATGGGGTGATGTCACTTTTTGCCCAACTGCATTGTGGGAAGCGACGCGGAGCGTTGCTGGCGTGGCTCGCTGCAAAAGTTGAGCAATGTTCAACTTTTGACGCCTCGGCAGAAGCGTCAGCCAATCGAATCATATGCCAGTACAAGCTCTAGCCAATCAAACCGCTGCTTGTGTGTCAGGGGCGGGAGATTCATGTGATTGGTTGTTGATCGAGTTTCAGACACGGCCGCCGGCAAGCTTCAACGCACGCCGCTGTGTGGACGGGCCGTAACGGATCCGTGTTGCAACCCAATATCCTGAGGTGAATTATGTCCTATCACGTGGCACCATAATCTAGTGTTTGTTGTAAAGGATCAGATGTTCTCTCTTCTCTTAGAGCTGTTCTGTTCTGTAGGATAATTCTTTAAGTGTGAATCTATACTTCTACTGCCTGAATCTGCTTCATGGTTTTCACTTCCTTTGCTATATTTGTTCTGTTTTTAATTCAGCAGGTGAACCTGTATGTTCATTAAATAGTGTGTGTGAGCTTAACTGTGTTTATTAAAGTAAAACGGAGCCTTTTCTGTCAGCACAGGTTTTATTTCTGCTTTTTCAAACTGTAGTATGAGCTCATGTGTTTCAGTGTTGGTGTACAGCAGGGGTGGGGAACCTCCGGCCCACGGGCCGTATACGACCTGCGAGACCATTTGATACGGCCCTCGAGGTCATTTATAAACACACGCACATCTTTTTTTTTTAAAGAAATCTAGACCGCAAAATAATTAAACAAGTGAGTGCCTGTTTTTCCTGGCCAAGGTCAGGATCCTTGAACACAACACGAGCCTCACGTGGTATATGTCTCGTCTGACAGGGGTGCAGTTCTGCCGGAGAGCACCAGAACGTCGCTCAGGCACTTCCAAAAATTGCAGTACCCATAAGGAGCCGTACACATGCCGCAGTTTTTGCGTGGCTGTGTCTTTAGTTGTAAGCCCATTGGCGATCTGCTCATCTGTCATACTGATCATACAGTCAATAACTTTGTTGTTATTAGCATCTGGTTAGCTAGCTATGCTAACGAATATAAGAAGCTTTTTCTACAACCAGTGAGGTAAAGGCACATCTTTCTATGATCATTATACTGTAGTTATAAACAAATAAGAGAATAAAGTAAACAGGTATAAAATACTATATGACAGTAAAAAAAAGTTGTTATTAATAAACAAGAATACAGTTTGAAAGGGGAGTGATTTATAAAATATCCATAAAGAAAAAGAAAATCTGCTTAAAGTTCTGTTTCATATGGGTGTTGAGAGATGTATCCATAGATCTCCTGATGTTGCTCTCAAAGTGCACCAGATTGATGCTTTTAACTTCAACATTTAAAAACAAATCTTCACAGGGGAGCATGCCCCCGGACCCCCCTAGAGGAGGTTAGGTCCACTTAAATCATGTTCACATGGATAGGAAACTAAATACATTTGCACACATTTTGTGTCCATATCTTTCTGTTTTGGTGGTCATGCCACACCGTGCACGTGCATGCATGCGCGAGTCATGGTAAAATATCTGGATTAAGAGGTTGCTTTTTCTTTGCACAGCATGAAAGATAGGCCAAATGAATGGGCTGTGATTTTAGTATTCTTAAGCAGAGGTCAATAATTTGTACGGCCCTCGGAGGATGTTGAAAAAATTGAAATGGCCCTTGAGAGGGCCATTTCCCCTGGTGTACCCCTGGTGTACAGGCTGCTGCCTGAAGCTGCTTCATGAAAGGCAGCTTTTCCTATCAATAAGATCATTTCTGATCCTGAATATCATGGTTTCTTCTTTCCTAAGCCGGTCACATTGTTTTGTTGTCTGACATAATACACATTAGTAAAACACATCTTATTGATATTTATTTTCTCCTTTATTTACTTCGCATTTGATATTGAGGTAAACCGAAGGAAATCAGGTTACGCTACTTTGTATTTTGATACTCTGATTAGTTTTGTGATACAGGTAACTAGTTAGTCTAACTTCATTGTTTTTAAAGTAACCCTCCCAACCACAAACACAGCTTTAAAACTTTTTTATGATTGATAAACATGACAAAAAGTGTCCAACCCATGTCCTTACAATGACTCCAGTAGCTCCCGGCTCAGTTTGATGTGTTTGAGGCATGTGTTAGAGACCCATAAGCACTGCAAACTACACCCAAACAGCCATTAAAGAGCACTGCTCCAACAGCCGGGGCTTTGGGAAGCCAAGAACTCTGGCAGACTAAGACCCAGATTCTCCATTGGAAATTAAATGAAATTCCATTAGTTCTTGCATGGAAATGTGCAAGGTGGTATTTGGTCCCCCTGTTGCCTGTTGCCAGGGGTGGAGATACAAAGAGGGTGAGCTGGCTCTCTGTTGATCATAGTCTATGGTCTTGCTATCATTGTTTATTTTCTTTCCTTTATTAAATGTGAAGGAACAAGAACTTCAGCACAGAGTTTTATTTTAGAACGACTCAAAGTGATGAGCTTAACTCAATTCAACTTCATTTATAGGGATTGTTTTCCATTGGTTGTATTCAGGTTCTCGACTTGAGTTTGAAATTGAAGTATAAATATTCAAATCAAGTAAAAATACTGCATTGAGAATGGTACTTAGTCGAGGTATTTAAGTATGATTGGGAAAATGCACTTGAAAGTATTCAGAGTAAGAGTAAACATTGCAGAAATGCTTTAATATTTGTTTATGTATTTAAAAGCAAAAGCATCACATCTTCACGTTTAAGAAAACATTTCTTGACAAAATTGTGGCCAATGAATTTTGTTGTGTCCATTTATATGTTTTGTCATCATTTTGAGCAGTGGATGGTGTATTGGTGCAACCGGGTATTTAAAGGACCCCCCCGGTGCAGGTGTGAGTAATCGGGGCTGTGATGAGCAGACAGTTTTTGACCTTGTTGCATACACACACGTTTTTTTGTAAATAAATAAATGGTATTTCAAGTAAGAACTTGTTCTTCATTGGGGAGCGCACACGTCCAACTAGAAATCACAGTTTATCAGCCCTTGGTGTTATTGAGTGGCAATAGTCAACAACATTTCTTTGTTAACCCAATCATAGTGTTGGATTGTTTAACCTATAACAAATAATTTTTAAAAAGTTTTTAGTATTGTGTGTCAGAATCTGAATTTATAAAGTAACAGTAAATAGAGCTGTAAAATAAATATAGTGAATTAAAAAGTACTACATTTGCTTCCAAAATGTAGTAGAGTAGAAGTGTAAATGGCATTCAGGTAAAGTACAAGTACCTTAAATGTGTGTCCAGTACTTGAGTGAATGTACTTAGTTACTTTCCACCACTGGTTTTGTCCCTAACAAATGTTTCTTAGGCCCCATCCACATGGAAACGAAAATGAAAAGGAACCGGAAATGATCGTATAGGACTTACACACGGAGCCGTTTGGCCACACGGAGCCGTTTGGCCCCCCAGAGCGGTTTGTCCGCAGATCTACCCACCTTGGGAGCCGTTATCGTTATCCGCGTTTCCGTGTCGGCCTCGTGTGGACGAACCGTCTATACCAGCGGTTTTCAAAGTGTGAGGCGCGCCTCCCTTGGGGGGCGCCAGAGAGCTTCAGGGGAGGCGCAGCCTGAGAAAAAAATAACGAGAAACAGTGAAATCTAGCTGGTTAATTTCAGCTAACTTTTGTAGCGAGTGGCAACATGCAGTGTGCGAAAAAGCACACGTCCGATCGTCCGGGACGTGTTATTTATAATATCGGACAAATACATCTTTCCTTTGACGTGTCCGACGGACAAGTGACGTTTTTCGCCCATAAATATTAGTTTCGGTTCTGCTTGTCGATTCCTAAGGAAATGCATCTCGCCGCTTTCTGTACTGTTAGACGGGGCGGGCGGGACGTGTAGCACAGTGGCAGGGTTGGGAAGCAAAACTCGGTTCCGAGTAAGAACAAATAACAATTGTCCGGTCCCGGGAATAATAAGAGTTGTGAGGACAGGAGGCGGAGCCCCGCGGACCGCAGCTCTCTCTCTCTATGCTCCGTATCAGCTGATCGCTGCATGGTGCAGCTCAGCGTCTCTCTCTCTCTCTCTCTCTCTCTCTCTCTCTCTCTCTCTCTCTC
>CALSBZ010046507.1:378391-394678 GCA_943591055.1 Gobionotothen gibberifrons
AGGCAGACAGGCAGCTTTGCATGACATTCTTCTGGACGTGTTTCATTGTGGTGATAGTGAGTGTAGTCAATCCTTTTGTTGACAAGACAGACGGACATCTTGGTGACGTGTGTTGTTCTGCCCTACCGGAGATGTAGTTCACTGAGCAGTTTCACACAAAAAATGTGTAACTTCACAGTTTTACGACACATTTTTATTTTTTTGACTTGCAAAATGTTCTTTTAAATTGACAAACATCATATGTGTAATTTGTGGCACAATTCAAACGGGATCAAAAGATAACCTTTTCCTCTCCATTTTCTCCATTGACTTCAATGTATATTTTTCCGCTTCCGGGGTCCCATGGAGCTCCACCGGAAGGGGAGGGACTTCGCCTCTCTATAGCCAAATTGGTGGTCTCAGTTTAAATTAAAATTGCTATTATATGTTGGTTAAACATGTAGTGCCGTGCGTACCTGTGTCTACCGTTATGGCAGTGACACTAATTTTAAAAACGTTGCTGGGTTTTGGTATTTTTAAACTCATATATTTCTTCATAACAATTCATTCAAAAGCTTAGAAGCAGTTTGTTGTCAAGTAAAGGTTGATAAAGCTGGCGACAACATGTAAAGCAAACGCTCTAACTGGAAGTACCAACACATAATAATGTTGAAGTGGGTAGAGCAGACGAAACATGAGGTTAATAGAGCTGGAGTCAGGGCGGGATTAGCATTAGCTTAGCATTGAGACTGCTGACGGCTTGGCTCATTCCAAAATTCAGATATACTTATACATACATGTATGCAGTGGCGTTTCTATATGTACAAAAGTGGTGGGGCACAAAAAACGTAGATGTCTATATAAACTTCTGCAGTGACATGCAGTGAGGTTCATGGATGGTGAGGCACTGGCACTGACTCTTCAGGTTTACAAATATTATATTTTGACCTAAATCAAAATATTCTATTATTTTAGTCTGATGCTTCGATTAATTTTAAAACATACAGTTCAAAAATGTCATTTTATCATTTAAATATTGGATTGTTCTCTCTTAGTAAGGTCCCATTTCCAATAAAATTGTGGTCTTACCTTGACTTGAAGATGAAGTCCATGCTATCCCTCTGGACAAAAATCTCTATTACTTTTTTCTAAAAGTCGTCCTTATCTTCTTGTAGTTTCAAAAGTCAAATCTTAAATCTAATCGATAGATTTATGATTCGAAAATCATAAAAGTATGGTAGACATGTGGATATTATCCGGCTGAACAAAACGTGCATTTATCTAACCGTTTCCCACAGATCTTATTTCGAGCTATTTTCTAAAATCCTATGGAGAAATATCATTGTTTTTGTCGAGGGAACCCGTGCGCAGCTTACTTCCGGGTTTCCGCTGCTCTCTCTCGTCTCCTCTTCACACACTACACTTTTCGCGGCACACGTGCTTACAGCCAATCAGCTCTGAATGATGTGAGATGACGTATGGTGGGGATGGCAGCTCTATGCCCCTCCGGTCATTATTTTTTTGCCACAAACACTAAATAGGAAAATACTCTGAGCATGCGCAGTGTAGTTTTTACAGTCACCGTTCACTTTGACAGTGATAGGGAGGGCAAGATCAGGTTTTGTCCCACATTGTTCAAAACGGCTCAATAGGCACACTGTAGACACAAATTAGAAGAAAACAGACTAAAACAGCAATGTACAGACGAATCAGATGATTAAACATGATCTTAAAATATATTTTATATATTTTTTAATTTATTTATTTAGAATTTTTTTGTAATGATTATTTTTAATACTTTCTGCTGACACTAGGTGGCTGTGCCCCACCTGCCCCTAATGACCAGTCGCCACTGCATGTATGTATGGTATGTATGGTATGTATGTATGTATGTATGATACCCCATAATAGGCTTAGGTGACTTGAGATCTGCATCGTTATCAAACATGTGTAATATGTATTTAATCCATATACAAGCAAAAAAACAACCTTTGGTTTAGGGGGAGTCACATGAGGGAAGTACAGAAATATCACATTTCCTGAAAAAACATGTGACTAACCTGAAGACAATGAATACACAATAATCATGCCGTTACAGCCTGAATTTACATACAACTTTTAATAAAATATTTACAGACCACTACAGTTGAATTAATCTGTTAACTAGTTTCACTAAACGAATAACTCGTCATCATCCAACTCTAGGATTAATTATTAGCTAAATCATGTTTGGCATGTTTGAACCATATAAGGACTCATAGGCACTTTCAATCAAATAAATCACCAACTTATTGGTGATTGCTATTTCCATAGACACAACCTAGGATATGGCTATCTGTGCAACACCTAGTATCTTAGATACCTAGAATACATAGAATACTTTGAGAGGTAAGGCCTCCAGTTCCATGGCAGTAAACTGGAAGAAATTGATGTTAGAAAGTTGTATCACTCTTATAATGAAGTGATAGAATTGGAATCTCAAAAAGGAAATAGCTATTTCAAAGTTCCAGAGTGAAGAATTGAAGATGACAGAAACAGTATTTTATAATTCTAACTATGTTTCCATTAGTGTATAATCCCCTGTCACTAAGAATGGTTGTGTGTTCATTATCTACATAGTTTTGTATTAACAGATTGACACACACTTCCAATGCAATGTGTAACAGTACATTGATTTATAGATGTTTCATGCAAATATCTTGCAACAAGCTTCACAAATGGAAAGTGTGTCAGTTACACCGTAAAGTAAAACATTTAAGCAGTTTGCTCGGACCAAACCAGATCAATATGACCAACAAAAAAACTATATTTTAAGGCCAAATTAAAACCAGTCAGTATTAATTAATCTGTTAAATAATCACTTATAATTAATATCTGTGAAGCCCGACAATACTCCCAACATACTGCACGTGTTTATGACCTCATCAGTAAATATCTAGTCAATATATACAGCTGAGGCTGCTCAATAAGGCAATGCAAATGTCGTATTTGGCCATATTATTTTAAATACAAATACTTATCTATTAATAGAAGATAAGGCTTTATGTTTGTATTCCATTTGTAGGGTTATCCAGATGATGCTTTATAGTAACTTATTGTATTCCTTCTGTTTTTGATATAGTTTTGATCAACATTACTCCCGAATTTGATTGCAGAGACAGATTAAGAAACACGCGCAGACAGATGGGAAACAAAGCCCCCCGCCCCCCCCCTCCCCGTCAGCCAAACATCTTTGGAAGAGAATACAGGTGAAAGTAGCATGCAGACCTGCAAACTGAAGGTGAATTAGGTGACAGTTGGGAATCAAAACTCATTTAGGAACCCCTCCCCCTGCCCACACCACACTACAGAGGTATGTGTCAGACGCTCACAGGTTGAGCGCACTATAAGAACAAATGGTCAAGGTAGCTGGGATATGCTAAGCCAATGAGTGTATGAAGGTGGTATTGAAGTGTATGTTGAAATGTCACTTTGATAAAAGCCTCAACTAGATGTATTGTAATGTAATGTAATCTACAAAAATATATGGAGAGTTGCCAGTAGTTATTTCAGGTGATATCACCCCTTTGATCACCAGTTAGGGGGTTTAGGTAACCTTCATTACATCCCATCTGATTGTTCGTGTTTCCAGGTGTCATTACAGTTTTTTTAAACTGATAGAACCGTTCAAACAAGAGGCACATTTATCCATCCCTAAAGTAAAAACCAGCTGAAACAAAGAGCAGCCTTTTTTAAATGCACTGTAGGGACCAGACGCATGTATGAAGCATGTGTTCTCAGTGTACAGTGTAGTAGTTGTCCTCAGCCTGCTGTTTGTTTCATGCACTTTTGTTCACATTTCTGTATGAGGAGCAACAGACTGGATCAGTGTGAGGGTGGGCGGGGGGGGGGGGTATGGGTGCTGTCTCCCCCCTCTAATGTCCTCTCTGATCCTCACTATGAGCTCGTCATTATGCCCCCTCCTCTCATCATACACTGATGCTCCTGCTGTGCTGCTTGATGAGGCTGTCCTGCTTCACTTTGCCCACGGCCTCCTTCTCCTGCTGTGGCCCCCCTGTCTCTGCCCCCCCTGTCTCTGCCACCCCTGTCTCTGCCCCCCCGCTGACCGGCTCCTCATTCCGCTTCCTGTCTCGCTCCCACTCCCCCCCCGGCACGCTCCCGGCGTCGCTCATGTCCCCCAGGTGCTCCACAGAGTCACACTTCTCCAGGTCCGAGGCGATGGTCTGCAGGCTGATGACGGACATGCATTCTGAGGGTGGGCGCCCCCCCCCTTGCCGCTCCCTCTGGCCCCAGCCACTCTCTCGGTGCCTCTCCACCCACAGACGGGTTTTCTCTCCGTCTGCCCAGGTGCTCTCCATTCCCCCCACGGCCCTGACCTCGGCCTCGGCCCCCACAGGAGAGCTGCGGCCCCCGCATCCCGCCGGCCGGCCCCTCTGAGCGTGGATCTGCTCGCTGATCTGCTCCAGGTTCCGCAGGGCCACAGAGTAACGGGACTTCACTTTCGCCACGCGCTGCTCCAGCTCTACTACTCTGGCCTTGTGTTCCTGAAAAAAGGTGAACAGCAAGTTAGCAAGACGCAGTCACACTTCTCTATTCTCAATTTTACTTGTATTTAAAGTCTGACTCCAGGCACACTCTCAAGTATGGAAAAATACTCTGCTGTGTGTTATATTTTCTTTAACATGTTTGTTTTTGCACTTTAATTGTCATTACACAGTACAGGTACTATGTAACCAAATGGTTTCTCTGCATTTGACCCATCCTAGTGTTAGGAGCAGTGGGCTGCCATCGTGTGTTCCAAGATGGCAGCACTTTGATTCGTTTCTGTCTCTGTCTCTGTTAGTGTTTGCCTCATTCTCGTTTTTTTTGGCATTGACTACCTCTTGTGCATACTGACATTTTATAATTTTTATTTAGCTTTTTAGACCCGTTTTTAAATTGGTCCGCTGTGCTTTTAAAACGTTTTAAAAGCTTTTAAAAGTTTTTGGGCTGTTTTGCGTCGTTTTGTGCCGGTGCCTCGCTGTGACTGGATTGTTTGCTCTCTGCCTGAGCTGCCGCTCTTTCGGACTCTGGATTGCTGTCTGTTCTGCCGTGCTGTCGGGGGCTGATCGACCTGAGCTTTTTGTCTCTCTTGGAGAAATTAAATTGCATCATCAAATACAAAAGTTAATCAGAAACAAACTCAAATACCATAATGAAATTAATCCACAAATTATGATTGTTATAACTTAAATGTTATACCAGGAAACACAAATACACAACCGAAAATAATACATTTAATATGCTCGTCTCTTGTCCTGGGTGGCAGATTACGTCACTTCTGCCGCCTAAAACCCAGGAGGGGATCTAGCCGCTGCTGCACTAGCTAGCGCTGCACATTAGCAAAAAACTTAAAAGCGGGCTTCAAACACGTTCCCCTCCACTGGTTTCAACCAAGCACTAAATTCGATGTTTTCCAACCAAATACGGTTGAACTTACACTTCCCATATTTGTTTGTAAATAGATTCGAAGATACATTAGTTTCTGACTGCCGCTAGCTTGGTTGCTAGGTTACTAGCTGGGTGTTCTCCGATAAGGAGCCGGGGGAAACAAAGTTAGTGATTACTGGTTCCATGTTGATTTATTTCAATACAAATTGTTGGGGGGAACTGAAAGGCTCTTACCGTACTGGTTACTTTGCAGCCCGGACATTTTCCCCAAAACACATTTAGACGCTGTCGCTACACAGAAGTACCTTTCAAATCCCATCATATTTAAAACCTTCTAAATCATATTTAAGACCTTTCTTATTTTTTTGGTCATATTTAAGACCTTTTTAAGGCCTTAAATTCAGATTATCAAATATAATGGTGCGTTCACACCGGACGCGATGCGAATATTCGCTTCGCTCTAATCGCTCAAGTTTCACCGCGGCTGCCAGCTGTGTTTACTCGCGTCATTCAAACAAGACGCGCTGGCTCGGGAGCTACAACTACAACAAAATGAACATATTTTACCATGATTAAATTGTAATACACGTTTCTAAATGATGCCGACGTAACAACATACTGATACCGGTTAGTAAAAACCATGAATTAATGCTGTGACAAGTCTGCAGACAAGACGGCAGGCGAAAGACCTTTTAAGAAAGACCCTGAACCCTGAACAACACAATATAAGAAACACTTCAAAGGGACTGGAAGCATTGCCACTCTTTCTCTCTTATTGAGAAATTCTGGGTTGGAGATAGGAAACAATAGCTTACAAATACCCGCTGTGTCAGCAAATTGAACAGCTGAGGATGCCACAGGCCTTAACAGCTGGTAAGATAGAACTATATATGAAAAACAGATAAACATCAGCAGGAAACCCTCAAAGCTCTCCACAATCTGCTCTGTGTTTCCTATCTAGCCCATATTTTGGTTCCAATCTCTCAACTTGACCCTCACAAAGTTTTATTGGAAAATGGAAGCAACTGGAAGTTACTGCAAAGCTGCGGGCAAAATGTTAGACTTTCAGAATTCAAATGAAAGTCAGTGAAGGTTGAATGCTTTCACCAGCAGTTTCTAATGCCTCAGATCCACAAATGTGTGCATGTTAAGATAATGATATCCTCTGTGACACATTTAGCAGACTCTGCAGCTAGAACTAGCCACAGGTAAAGTACATCAGCAAAAAAAGCTGCTGAGTCATGTGCAGTCCCAACTGATTCATGGTCAGAAAGGAAAATGATCAGCTGCTGGCTTACTGTATGAACACATGGTGTGTGTGTGTGATGAATGATATATGCTCATGGCTGCTACACACCTCCAGAATGTGGTTGAACTGAGCCTTGAGTTCAAAGTAAGGCTTGGATTTGACGATGACCTTCTTCAGGGCTTTCTGCAGTGTCTGGACCCGGGCCTCGGCATCCTGGCAGAGCTGCGTGACGCGCTGGTGCTCCCGCTCGCTGCGGAGCCGCTCCTCCTCCGCCTCGTTCACCTGAGGAACAGAAGATATGATATTTATGTAAATGCCCCCTCTGTGGGGTGATTAAAGGTATTCTGATGACTGAGAGCAGGAACACGGCGGGATGACACAAACCCCACATTACCTTCTGTAGCCCCGCCCCTTTACCCACTTCCGGTTCAAACACAGTGTTGGTCCTTCCGGTTTAGCGCTAGCAGCATTGTAAACAATTCATTTTATTCAAGATCATTTACAGCTACACTGCGGTGATCGGATGATTTCACAGCATCAATCCTCTGTTAGTGGCTGTGAGGATGACATATCAAAATGGCCCAAAATCTCATATGAGGGCATTTTTCATAATCTGTAGTGTCTTGTGGTGTCGAAGACCCCTGCTATGAGGAGCTACGAAGAGTATCAAATCATATCAGCCGGTCAGACTGCAGACTAAAGCTCATGTGGACAGTATATAAATTAACCTAGAGATAGTCTTGTAGTCGAGACCACCTTATCCGAGACCAAGACATTACCAAGACCGGAGAGTAGCAAGAACAAGACAAGATCATGACTTTAAGAGGTCGAGACCAAGTCAAGACCAAGACTTTAAGAGGTTGAGACCAAGTCAAGACCAAGACTTTAAGAGGTTGAGACCAAGTCAAGACCAAGACTTTAAGAGGTTGAGACCAAGTCAAGACCAAGACTTTAAGAGGTTGAGTCCAAGTCAAGACCAAGACCAAGGCAGGGCAAGACCGAGTCAAGACTGGAACCAGACTACTGTGAATCCAACCCTACATGATACACTTACAATACCATGTGTAAGATACCGTAGTCAATTTGATCTGAAAGATCCACATCATCATCATCATAAAAAGACACACATATGTAAGATATACATTCAACTTCATCATATTTTTTCAAAGAGTTATCCTTTTCATATAAAAACAATAAAATAGTAAGAACAAAATATAAAACATCCTAATATACATTATACACACACACACACACATGCTTGTCTTTATTGCATTATGGGGGTACCTGACCAGACCATCCCTTTTGGGATCCACCCTTTCTGAAGGTTGTTCAGCACTGTAAAAAATTGACAACATTATATTAAAGGAGACATGTCATGGCCATTTCCACTGATCATAATTCCAATGTTGAGGTCTACTAGAATAGATTTATATTGTGCGATTTTCCAAACTCACATTGGTTTCTCATACAGCATCTCTGTAAACTACGTGTATTCACTCTCTGCCTTTAACTGCTCGTTGTAGCTCCAATAGCTCTAGCCCCCCCCCCTCCCTGTGAGCACAGTGTGTTCTGATTGGTCGGCACGTTGTGAATCGCGCTGAGCTCCGTGGAGGTGTTGTTTCCTTGTTTAGCGACAGCGAAACACAGCCAAACTCATCCTGAGCACACACAAAGTCACAGCCGAAGTAAAAACAATAAGTGTGGCTTGATATTGAGTAAGAAAAAGGTTTATAGGTTGATAAACGCTGTGAGAATGGGTCTGCAGAGAGAATTTCAGTCTGTTATCAGCCTGCAGCCAGGGAGGAGAAATCAGCAGAGCTGCCTGCACTGAGTGTGTGTGTGAGGAAGTCCGTGGATTGGTCAATTTGGACTAATCAGCGGGGGCTTAACGTAACGGCTCCGCGGACGTAACGTAACAGCTCCACGGATTGGTCCATTTAGTTCCGGGTACGTGCTTACGTAATCTCGTACCCGGAAGAATCAAATGGATGATGACGTTTCACCAACGAGGCGTTTTGGGGAGGTATTTTCTGTGTTAGAGTTTTACTCGCTACAGGGTGTACTTTGAGGGTTTTGACTCTGCAGATCGTTTACATGCAGAAAAACCTTCATAACACACAAGGGGACGGGTAATAACCGGAAAAGCATGACATGTGTCCTTTAACTGCAAGAGCGTTTGAGTGTGTGTGGGAGAGGTGAGGGGGGCGTTTGAGTGTGTGTGGGAGAGGTGAGGGGGTAGCAGGTGGTATAGACCAGTGCCATGTTTACAAACATTGCGGTGCATGAGGGCAAAGATTCGGAGTCACGTGAAGTCATGTTATTGGTTGAATTTTTTAAACAGGGCGTTTTACATCCAATCACATCCCCAGCAACAACCGTGGTCTCGACCATGGATGTATAATAAGAACGGTCTCGACCGGTCTTGACATAAAATCTCAAGACCTATAGGTCCGAGACCGAGACAAGACTGAGACCAAATGTGGTCGATTTCGAAACAAGACCAAGACCGTTAAATAGTGGTCTTGAGACCGGTCTTAGTACTACAACACTACCTAGAAACCTAACTCCACTAACGTGTCAGTGTGCTATTTACCTGGCGAACGTTAGATATTATACAAGTACCTTAGCTAACCATCTAACAAGCTATCTAGCTAATGTAAGTTATCTAGCTAGCAAATCGGTGGCTCTTGGAATTTAAATTGGAATTTGTACTAAACACCTTATGGTTAGACTTGCATTGCGGACCTGTGTCTATCGTTCAGCCAGTCAGAGTAATTCTAAAAACATTGTTTACATGTTTTCTTTCAGCAGACCAGCTGCTATCATACAGACAAAAAGCCAATGGGATTTTTCTATTGTCTTTTGGAATATTGCAGAAAATAAACTCTGTGACAAACACACATTTATGATGTGACCTCATGTGACCTCATCCAACAATACACCCCTCCCTCTGGAACTCCCTCCCCAGTCACATCTGAAAGACCTATCACCTATTCACTCTTTAAATCTGTAGTCATCAACTCTAACCCCCCCCCCCCCCCCTTCATCGTGATCCCTCTCTCAACATCCCACAACGTCTCCAAATGTCATTTATAAACCATCGGCTCAATCTATGAACAGACCACTCAAACCTGGAGCAGCTCTCTTCAGCCCTAAAGAACAATATAATCCCTTTTAATAAAGCCTGCTCTCCTGCACAACATCCAGAGCTCATTCTACTTCACAGAAGTCTGGCCAGACCAACCCAACCACAAGAAATGATAATTGAAATGATTTTTGTCTTTTGACTTGTTTTTACTCCATTAAGTTGTGTTTGCTGTGAATATGTCATGCTTTTCCGGTTATTACCCATCCCCTTGTGTACTATGAAGGTTTTTATGCATGTAAACGGTCTGCAGAGTCACAAACCCTCAAAGTACACCCTGTAGCGAGTACAACTCTAACACAGAAAATACCTGTCTATGCTGCCCCAGAACGCCTCGTTGGACATTTCTCTTTTTCATTTTTTTCTTCCGGGAACCCAGTTTATCGGTGAGCTGGATGCAATCCTACCTGGAGGGGAGAGAACAGATGGTGGAGGTAAACGGTACTCTATCCCCCCCCCTCCCAGTGAGCTGTGGTGTTCCACAAGGAAGCATACTAGGACCGTTACTGTTCCTAATTTATGCAAATTACATTTCGTCAGCTTGTGACTGCAACTTGTTCCTGTTCGCGGACGACTCAGCCCTGCTGGTCTCTGACAGGAACATGTTGCAGGTTGAAAAAACCCTCAGCTCGGAACTCGGCAGAATCTGCACCTGGCTCGCCGATAACAAACTATCATTACACCTGGGTAAAACAGAGTCCATTCTCTTCGGTTCAAAAAACAAACTCAGCAAAACCGACGGCTTCTCAGTTACAGTGGGGGACAATATTGTCATAAGGAAAGATTAAATTACATACCTAGGTTCCATACTAGAGGCAAATCTCTCCTGTGACAAAATGGCATCCAATGTAATCAAAAAAGTCTGCTTGACCTTACTACTAGAACCCACCCCTGCCCACTTTGACAACCTAGGATGGCTTAGAGTAGATGATAGAGTACAGCAACTTGCAATGGGCCTGGTCCACAAGATACACTACACCACAAAGGTACCCATGTACATGTCAAAATACTTCCCAAAGATCAGTGAATACCACGACCACAACACCAGAGGGAGCTCCACAAATCATGTTAAACCCAGATTTGGCTCAAACAAGGGACGAAACACGTTTCGCAATTATGCCACAACAATGTGGAACGCCCTACCCACAGCTGTAAAGGAATGTGAATCACTACCCACCTTCAAAACCTCTCTAAAAAAGCACCTACGGGAGACTGCAATTCGGAACTGGCCCCTGTAAATGTCCAAACCCAACTCCCTACAATGTACAGTTTCCCCCCCCCCCCCCCCAATGTATATACTCTCTTTTTAGACTCTTTTTGTACTCACAAACAGTACTGTATATTTGTAGATCTGGTATGTCATAAATGTCTAGATGTAATCAGTACTGTCTATCTGTATGTCATGTATGTCATATATGTCAGGATGAATTGAATATGAATCTAAAGTGAAAATGTAATCTATCTGTATGTCATGTATGTCAGATATGTTAGGATGAAATGGGGGACCCTAATGTAAACAAGACGAAAGTCTTTCTCTGGTCTGCATCCCCTTAACAATTGTGTGTATTGAGCTGTACTGTATTGTACCCACAGCACGGCTGTGAGTCGGTGTGTGAGCACACACACAAACTCCCAGCCAGGCTACGTGTGTGTGTGTGTGTGTGTGTGTGTGTGTGTGTGTGTGTGTGTGTGTGTGTGTGTTCAGGCTGGGTTTCGCTGTGTCTCGCAGACGGCCACTGGGCTCATAGGGAGGGGGGGGACAGGAGCTCCAACAAGGCGTGTAGGACAGAGAGTGAATACACATACTATACAGAGATGCTGTATGAGAAACCAATGTGAGTTTGGAACATTGAACAATGTAAATCTATTCTAGTAGACCTCAACAATGGAATATGATCAGTAGAAATGGCCATGACATGGGACCTTTAAATACATTTACTTTCACTATTTTAAATGACTACTTATTATATTTAATTTCTTGTTATTATTTAGTGGGAATGCTGTTAACAGCAGTCCAACTATCTGTTCTTCTACGCACGAAAAGTTTATTATTATTCCGCCGACTTATTTTGGCCCTCTTCTCCTCGCGCATTGAACCTCGCAGAAACTCCGTTCAAACATCAAAACGTTCAGCTCGGTCGGGAATCGATGGCTATTACTTTTCTCATTCATAACTTTCATAATTCCAGAGATACATCCCATAATTCATCAAATGTTTAACATTGAAGTCAATGGAGAGATTTTTCAGACTTCAACAAATCTTCATGCGACTTCAACTGCTAACTGTTCATTCATACTTTCACTCCGAAACCTCATTCCAACTTTAAAATGTTACACATCTTTCTGACATTATTCGTGTAAAACAACTTTTAAATCTGATTCTTACTTTTAGAGATATTAAACATTGTTCAGACCTTGTTTAAGAGGTTTTCTTCAGATTTTAACATTATCTAGAGTGTGTGATGTCACAGCTAGAGTGGAGGAGATCTTGAAATATGCCTTCATATATTTTTTTAAAACTGCCATAATTCCCAAACCCTACATTCCTGAGACATAATTTGTCATGACAAACGTAGGAAAACATCTCGTAGCTTGAAAAATGACAAATAATTAAGCGAAAAAATTTAACAAAATGCCTCTTGAGGGCATGAAGTGACAAAAACATTCAACATGCCTCCATTAAAGCCCATTGTAGTTGTTAACAGCATTCCAACTATCTGTTCTTCTACGCACACATTTTTATTATTCCGCCGACTTATTTTGGCCCTCTTCTCCTCCCGCATTGAACATCGCAGAAACTCTGTTCAAACATCAAAACGTTCAGCTCGGTCGGGAATCGATGGCTATTACTTTTCTCATTCATAACTTTCATAATTTCAGAGATACATCCCATAATTCATCACATTTTTAACATTTGAACTTTAACATTGCGCAGCTCGTTAAGGCAGAGTGTGTGATGTCAGAGTTAGAGTGGAGGACAGTTTGAAATTTGCCTTCATAATTTTTTTTTAAACTGCCATAATTCCCAAACCCTACATTCCTGAGACATCATTTCTCATGACAAACGTAGGAAAACATCTCGCAGCTTGAAAAATGACAAATAATTAAGCAAAATAATTCAACAAAATGCCTCTTGTCGGCATGAAGTGACAAAAACATTCAACATTCCTCCATTAAAACTCATTGTAATTTCAGGCTGATTTTTCCTCAGAGCAGCAGCCGCACACCTTTAGTTAAACTGCCAAAAAGGCCACATTATTAACCCGAAACTACACAAAAATTACACTTCAGATACTCAACTTCCTTGACATGCTTCACGTTTTGAAATTTCACAGATATCTCTTACGGTTCTTCCACAAAACGTTCACATGTAAGAGGTTCATCTCTCATCCAGAACAATGGAACCCTTTGATCTCTGGACGACTCATGAGCTCAAATACAAACACCTGTGTCACGGAACACGATGATGTCATCACTTCAACTGACATGCTCAGAGCAGCAGACTTCAGATAATGGTTAATGGTGCTGTCCTCAACAGCTCTACTCAATTATGGGGTGTCATCATCATATGCCGAAGAGAGAGAGAGAAGAGAGAGAGAAGAGAGAGAGAGAAGAGAGAGAGAGAAGAGAGAGAGGGCGATCAAGAGAAGAGAGAGAGTAATGTAACCTCCTACAATACAATACAATACAACTTTATTTATAAAGCACTTTAAACCTCCAGACCAAAGTGCTGTACAGGCAAATAAATAAAACAAAGCATACAAAAAACACAGCTCAGCTCACACACCATAAAACAAGTACAAGTAAAAACAAAAAGCAATTTAAATGCAAAAAAGCAACACTCCAAAGATGTTGAAAAGCCAAATGTAAAACGATAAGGGGAAGAGGTGGGTTTTAAGAAGCGATTTAAAAGCAGGCAGTGTGGAGGCCTGTCTGATCTCCAGGGGCAGAGCGTTCCACAGTTTGGGAGCCGCTACAGAGAAGCAACGGTCCCCTCTGAGCTTTGACCTGGTTTTAGGCACATTCAGGAGCAGTTGGTCCGCTGACCTGAGAGGGCGGTTCAGCGTGTAATGCTGTAGCAGCTCAGCAAGGTATGGTGGGGTCATGCCATTTAGGGATTTAAAAGTAAATAAAATCATTTTAAAATGGATCCTAAAATAAATTGGCAGCCAGTGGAGAGAAGCTAAGACAGGGGAAATGTGGTCATACTTCCGTGTGCCAGTTAAGAGCCTTGCTGCGGCATTTTGCACCCGCTGCAGTCGTGCGAGGGAGGACCCACTGACCCCCATGTAGAGAGAGTTACAGTAGTCTAGCCGGGTGGTGACAAAGGCATGGATTACTGTCTCAAACTGCTGTCTGGAGAGAAAAGGTTTTACTTTGGCTAGCTGCCTCAGGTGATAAAAGCTCGTTTTTACCACCGACTTAATCTGACTCTCAAGTTTGAGTTCACGGTCTATTTTAATACCAAGGTTCTTACGGTGGGCTTGGTGTACTGATGCAAGGAACCCAGGTCTACAGAAGTGGTGTCAGTGGTGCTACCAAAAACCATTACTTCTGGTTTTCCTTCATTGAGTTTAAGGAAATTGCACGCCATCCAGGCCTTTATGTCATCTAGGCACTTTAGCAGTGGGCTAATTAAGTAACCCTCCTTCTTTGTTAGAGGGACATACATCTGGCTATCGTCCGCATAGCAGTGGAATGCGATGCCGTGCTTTCTAAAAATGGACCCAAGAGGGAGCAAATAGAGGGAGAATAGCAGGGGGCCTAATACTGAGCCCTGTGGGACCCCATACAGGAGTGGAGCAGAGGATGACTCGGAGTCACCAAGGCTGACAGAGAAAGTTCTGTCCTTTAAATATGACCTGAACCATTCCAGGGCTTTCCCCTCAATGCCCACCCACTTCTCCAAGCGGGAGATCAGGATGTCATGGTCGACTGTATCGAAAGCAGCAGTTAAGTCAATAAGTAGGAGCACAACGCAGTCCCCAGAGTCAGTAGATAAAAGGATGTCATTAAAGACTCTTAAAAGCGCTGTTTCAGTGCTGGGCATAGTTTTAAAACCGGATTGAAAAACCTCCAGTATGTTGTTCTCTTCCAGAAAAAACATAATTTGACTGTAGACAATCTTCTCCAGGATCTTTGACATAAAAGGCATTTTGGAAATGGGCCTAAAATTAGCCAGAACTGTGGGATCCAGGCTGGGTTTTTTAATACGAGGTTGCACTACTGCATGCTTCAGGTTTTCGGGGACCTTCCCTAAGAGCAGGCTGCTGTTTCAAACTGCCAGCACAGATGGTCCAACAGTGGGGAAAACCTCTTTAAAAGGTTGAGGCGCGACAGGGTCATTTGGAGAACCAGAGGGCTTTAACTTGGAGACAGTCTCCTGTACAAAAGACAGAGCTACAGGCTCAAACTGATTAAAGACAGCAGAACACGGTGCAGGAACTGAGGGGTCAATTGCAGGAGCAGAGATTTGAGCTCTAGTGGAGTTTACCTTATTAATAAAAAAGTGAAGAAAATCTTCACAGACCGCGGTAGAGGTCTCCATAACGGTATTCTGGGGGGCATTAAGGACCAAATCAATAGTCTGGAACAGAACACGTGGCTTATGACGATTTTACAGAAAGATGTCAGATAAAAGTTAGCTTTTTGCCTCTTTCACAGTGATCTGATAGAAACGCCAACACTCCCTCAACATTTCAAATGAAGCTTGCAGTTTGTCCTTTTTCCATTTACGCTCAGCTCTACGGCAATCCTGTCGGACAGCCCGAGTCGTGTCATTTAACCAAGGCTCAGATTTAGTTTTAGGTTGCCTGGTTTTTAAAGGAGCAACAGTGTCTATGGCAGCTTTGCAAGTAGAGTGAAACCATGAGCTAAGCTCATCCGTTTCAGGTGACATAGGTTCCCGATTCACACAGTTCTGTTTAAAAGCGACAGAGAACTGACCAGCAGTGGAGGGGTTAATAATGCGAGTGCGCCGAGGAGCAGCGCGCGGTTTAACCGTTTCACAAGCAAGACTCACATCAAATAATACAGGCATATGATCAGAGAAAAAGGCGTCACAAATCTCCAGGTTAAGAACCGGCAAACCATAAGATAAAACAAGATCAAGTGTGTGTCCGCGTTCCTGCGTTGGGCCAGACACAGACTGCACAAGATTAAAGGAATCAACAAGGTCTAAAAAGTCCTTTGCCATAGCTTTGTCGGGGCAACACACATGAATATTAAAATCCCCAACAATAAGAACACGATCATATTTTGGCATAATTTCAGCCAAGAAGTCAGAGAAATCGTTTAAAAATCCCTTATTGTATTTGGGAGGTCTATAGACCACAGCACACAGCACTGTATGAGAGCGACCAAGCTCGAACACGCTCAGTTCAAAGCTGCCGGGTGAGAATGTCAGTGAAAGCTGCTGGCATTTATAGTCACTCTTAAAAACAGTTGCTATACCTCCACCTCGGCCTGACGTCCGCGGAGAGTT
>CALSBZ010046523.1:0-17445 GCA_943591055.1 Gobionotothen gibberifrons
TAATGTTAGGGTGCGCACAACAAAGAGACGTTTTTGTGTTTCTGTTTGTGGGGTGAAGATCTGGAACGATGTGAGTGAGGAGCTAAAGGGATGTCCAAACATAAAACTATTCAAAAAGAGGTATAAAGAAACAATTCTCACAAGGTACAGGGAGGACATTGCTAAACCATAACTGTTTATATTTTGTATTTTATTTATGAATTTGTGTTTGTATGAATTTGTGTATGTATATATATAAATATATAGAGACCATTCTCCTAACTTGCCTGGAAATATATTATATGAATGATTATATAAATTATTCAAGATTATAAGTATACATTTATATTATATTGTATGTTAACTTATATTAAGAAGTAAAAAAATTAAAAATAAAAATAGGGAGAAGGGGTCGGATTAAATAAGTGTAAACTTCTTCCGACCCCTTTTCGGACGTGTAATTTGCTAAAGCTTTGTTTTTTATTATTATCAGACAATGATACTGATTATTCAATTATTAATTAATTATATCGTTTTGTTATTGCATTCATTTGTATAGTACTGTATCATGTCTGTATCACTTTTCTGTCATTTGTATTTTTTTGGTTTTACACGCTCGAAAAAAATAAGTAAACTAAACTAAACTAAACTAAAGGGTTGAATGGGACTATCTTTTCTAGGGAATATTCAACTTTGGTCAATTTTTTAAATGTCCTTTTGGATTTAATTGCTTCATGCCTGTTTTTTATGGTTTGACTTTAAAAGGCATATCTAAGCCCCTTATTTGAATATTACCAAGCAAGCGGTATAGATTTGATCCAAAACAACAACATGCCATGTACATAGGCTTAGCAAATAAATCCTGGCATATTGATGGAAATTGACAATATCAAATAAAGCTTTTACCTAAGGGGAGGAACAGATTTGTGTAGAAACTGTAACACATTCAATATATAAAAACAGTGGTAGAAGAAGTACCCAGATCTGGTACTTCAGTAAAAGTAGAAGTACCAGAGTGTAGGAATACTCTGTTACAGGTAAGTAGGCAAGTCCTGCATTCAAAACGTAAGTAAAAGTACAAAAGTATTCTCATCAAAATATAGTTAAAGTAGCGACAGTAAAAGTAGTCATTGTGCAGAATGGTCCATTTCAGAATAATATATATGATGTGTTTTATAATGATTGATCATGAAAGTGTTCTCAAAGCTGGTAAAGGTGCAGCTACTTTGAATGACTTTGTATACTGCAGGGTAGCTTGTGGATTTACTCCAGGTGGAACTAAAGTCTGATTTAACACTTGATTAGATTTCACATCATTCATCCAAATCTGTGAAGTAACTAAAGGTATTAAATATATGTAGGGGAGTAGAAGTACACCATGTACCTCTGAATTGTAGTGGAGAAGGAGTAAAAGTATAGTATAACATGAAAATACTCAAGTAAAGTACAAGTATCCCAAATGTGTACTTAAGTACAGTAAATCTACTTAGTTACTTCCCACGACATATTTTATATATTTTTTGTCAAGTATAAATATAAGTCAATATCTTTTCACACTTGGCTGATATGAAAAGGTAGATTTATCCAAAACAACAAAATGCCATGTGCATAGGCTTACCAAATAAATGTGGTATTGATGGCAATTGACAATATCAAATAAAGCTTTCACGAAGAGGAAAAAACAGATTTGTGTAGAAGCTGTAACACATTCAATCAAAACAGACATAGATGCCTTTTTCCCATCAAAGTGTTTTGATCAGTTCGTAGTGTGCTGATATTTGCACAACATTAAGGGATTAAAACAGGCCTCCATTATATTGTGTTGCTCATTTCTGGAAATGCTGTGAGACGTGTTCCTACATTTAGATGAAAACAGAGAGTATCCCAAACAAATATGGCGTATTACTTTGCTTGCGTTGCTGTTTATGAAGCAAAATGAGTTCCTGATACTTCTTCTGGATTCAGCCGGAGGCCATGTTGTTCTGGTTGAAGCAGAAGGCCTGCAGGCTGCTCCCATGAGAACACAGTGATGTGGCTCACGATAAAGATGCAAGTCAAGGGTTTTTATATTCACCAGTCAATAGTTTGGCGTAATTAGGCATAATTGAACGTCTATTATTTATTTAGACTTATCTAAGGGATAAGTCTCCTGTTTCAGTCAATAACCATTAGGGTCGAATGGGCAAGTGGATCCTTTCAAACAGCCACCAGGATATGTTGAGGCATCTTCAAGAACACTCAGCTTTCTGTAGTCTTCACAGCCATCAGCTCACAGCTTTTCTGTCAGTTCATGTACAATATATCACCTTAGGACAGCCCCCCTTGTCACAATTGAAAACATATTGAATGAGCTGTCTAAAATTGATAAAAATGCTTGTTTTCTGCAAATGTATCAAGTGGAATTATGAAGGAATTAGTTTGTCAGCTGCCTTCCCCACCTATGCTGTATTTTCAGGGTTTACTGACAGTGAATGAAGGTTTGAAAGACTCTCCTATCTGGCAGTGATTGCTGTAACGTCTCCCAGGAACATTTCACAAGCTGAAACAGAAGCTTTTATATATATCCTGCAGTCCTCTATAATGTAAAACTGTAATTAAATGTTCACATAGTCCCCATGCTTAACAAATGACAGAGAATTGAGTTGTTTGAATACAGCCACATGTTTTTCTTTTTACATTTCATTGGCACAGAGTCAGCCGCTGAAAAGACTCCATCTGCTCAGGTCTGGGCAGGTTTGAAGCTGTGCTGGCTTTATCATTTCAAATAAAGAGGAGACTGCTTTATTGTTATAGCAGGTGCCCCAATTCTATTAAATACACACACATATAGAATATAGACTGCATTTATAATAGAATGCATGTACAGACATGTTGACTACAGAGATTTGAACCACCTACTCTTTGATTGGAGAACAACCACTATACCTCTTGAGCCATAGCCGTCCTAACACATGGCCTATTCATTTAAAGTGCTGGTTTAAAAATTGTTGTTAATGTTTGGGCTAACCATAGCTGCATCTACTGACTGCAACTGCTGTCACAAAGATTGATTTTTTCTTTAGCTACTGTGGCTTTGTATCAAGCCATGTAGTAGAGATCTATTTTTAAACTTTATGATTTGATGTTAATCATAAAATGTAAAAGAATGGAGTCAAGCAACCCTTCTGTGTTGAAACCTTAGCCAGGGTTCCTTCCATTTGACGTAGGCTTATGTGGAAACAACAGAAGAAGGGGCGGTGTTCCAGTTTATTTTCCATCAAACATACGAGGAACGATGGCTTTTCGTCCTTTTATTTTCTGTTAATAAAACATATACCTTCCGGGTGTCCAATCACTCTTCTTCTTCTTTTAGTTTAATGGCGGGTGGCAACCTTGCATTTTAGGTGCATCAACACGCTAGAGTGTGGACCAGAGATCTTGGCGTGAAACAATGAAAATAAATAATAACAAAATAAATTATTGTGACATGAACTTTTTGCAGTATTTTATATAAATACCGTCTGTAGCTTTTGCCATGCAGTCATGATATTTTTCACTATAACTGCTTTAGCTTCTCTATTATTTTAGAGCGTGTTTAGCTAAAGAGTCAGCCATGTATTTCCCCTCAATGCCTCTTTGAGCTGGGATCAACACAAACCTAACCAATCTCTCTTTTTATGATGTAGTCTGTTTAGTTATTCATAGACTTCAAAGAGAATATCTGGTCTGTTTTCGCATGACACGGACTGCAATGATACAGATGCTAATAATGAATCTGAACAAACTATGACTTATAATCTGATTTTGCTCTATCCACTGCAATTCATTGACAATGTGTTCTTGTCTGCTGTTGTTTTCTTATTGCTTATCCCTAAATCTGTCACAACAAAAGTTAACCAGTCCTTAGCTCATTTGATCCATCTATATATCCAGAGGCGTTTTTATATGTACAAAGGTGGTGGGGCACAAAACACGTAGATGTCTATAAGCTTCTGCAGTGACGTGCAGTGAGGTTCATGGCTGGTGAGGCACTGGCACTGGACTCTTCACGTTTATAAATATTGTATTTTGACCTAAATCAAAATATTCTATTATTTTCAAAAGCTTTTTTAGTCTGATGCTTCGATTCATTTTAAACAGTCAGTTCAACAAAAGGATACCCAAAAAATTAAATGTTATCATTTAAATATTGGATTGTTCTCTCTTAGCCTCTTAAACCCCACAGACCCGCCGAAGGGGCCGAAATCACAACATCTGCAAGCAAAAGTGTCTGAGGGTCCTTAAGATGTAATAAACTATGAATGTTTTATGTCCATGTAACGGGAAGAAACTCAGCTAACTGATCTTTTTTTTATTTTTTTAAAGAAAACCCACAATGCTAACTGAAAGCCTCTGAATTAGCAACGAGCGAAAAATGCTAACAGATTACTGCACAGAAAATCACTCATAAAACCCTTATTATGTATCTTTTCTGCACATCCAACCCATCGATTCGCATCGTGAGATGACACAGAATCGTTTGGTACATACATTATCACTCTATTATAAGAACTTGCGACTTTATAAACAAAAACAGACATCAAAACATGTGGCGCTAGGTAGCTAAAAACGCTAACATGGCCTACCTTGGTCGTTGTCTGGTCAAAAGTGGTCTTCAATGGCATTAAAACGATGAAAACGCTGCTGAAGTTAATCCATAGGTTAATCCAATGTGTCTGTGTCCCTTTGAAACGATTTCTGATAAGCCATAAGCAATAAACCTGCTTTTCCGTTTCCAGATGTCAGAGCGAGAGATAGCTTCACTCTCATGTAAAACTACATACGCAAAGCACCCACCTTTTTGTGTTAACGTTGGTGTCTATGTGAAAAGCCCCCTTTGATTCCATTGGCTCTAGCGGTTATAAAGAGATTTCATTCGTCAAAATCGACCAAGGGGGGCCAGAGATATGGAAAATCCACCCAAATGACCCCAGAAGTGGGTTTTATTTGCTAAATCTCTCTAAAAAGGTCAAATTTCACTTGTTTTGCATCAATCTTGATACAGGGTACTTATTATATGTTGTACTTTGGATTCCTAAAGCTTTTAGTCTACTAACCCATCATCCAAGGGTAGTTTTCACTATAAGTCAAAAATATTTTTTGGACGGACACTATAATTTACAGTTTTTTACCATGTTCAATCTGAATTTACTTTAAAATAAAAACATCTATATTGATTCTGACTTTTCTACATCCAACTCACAGGTTTATCATTACTTTGAGAAAAAAGATTATTAATTTAACCCTTTTAGAAGTGTAGTTTGTTTGTGTAGTCATTTGTTCTAGAAATGTCATTTTCGAGCCTGAGACCTGAAAAACAGGCTTGGGCTCTAAGATCCCATTTTCAATGATATGGTGGTCTTACCTTGACTTGAAGATGAAGTCCATTTGCCTATCCTTCTTGACAAAAATCTATTACTTTTTTGTAAAAGTCCTCCTTATCTTCTTGTAGTTTCAAAAGTCGAATCATAAATCTAATCGATAGATTTATGATTCGGAAATTATAAAAGTAGGGTAGACATGTGGATATTATCCGGCTGAACAAAACGTGCGTTTATCTAACAGGTTCGTTTCCAACAGATCTTATTTCGAGCTATTTTCTAAAATCCTATGGAGAAATCTCATTGCTTTTTTGTCGAGGGAACCCGTGCGCAGCTTACTTCCGGGTTTTAGGACGCGTCACTGCACCACTCTATACGCTGCTCTCTCTCCTCTTCACACACTACACTTTTCGCGGCACACCTACTTACAGCCAATCAGCTCTGAATTATGAGATAACGTTTGGTAGGTACAGATGAAGCACTTAATTTCGGACAGTTTGAAACGCAAGGGCAGTGATTGGTAAGTGGTCTGCCCTCGCTCAAGGGAAAGCCTCCAGCTTGACTTGAGACCGCCCCAGTTATAAATAAATGTAATTATATGAAGCCAGCTGCAATGGATCATTGAAAACCTGAAATTGAAAATCTGGCAACGCCCTCTTGGAAAATAGTGGGAGGGCTTGACCTTCCTCGAAACTGGTCGTAGGCAGGAACAGGTAAACTGGAGTCCGAAATTAAGTGCTTCATCTGTATGTCAGCACAGTGCCCCTATGGTGATTATTCTTTTGCCGCACACATTGAATAGAAAAAGACTCTGAGCATGCGCAGTGTCATTTTTACAGCACCCATTCACTTTGACAGTGAGGCCCATTCCCAAACCGCCCCCTACACCCTACCCCTACACCCTACCCCAGGGGTGCCCAACCTTTTTTGAACCGAGAGCTACTTTTAAAGTTGCCAGTCTGCCGAGATCTACCAGTCCAAATAGAGAGGCGTAGCCATTACTGACAGCCTACTACCAGGTGAATACACACTTCTACTTGTATAAAACTGACCTTTGTACGATTAATACTTCATAAAACTGCAGATCCTTTATCTTACCTCTTTCTAATCTACACACATACAAGTGTTTAACTGAAGCTACACAACAATGTTGTTGATGCAGAGTTGGAGTGTATTCACACGTCACCTACTACAGTGGGTAATGTTTTCAAGAAACATTGAACAGTGCTGCCACATATGACCAGTGTTGGGGAAGTTACTTTTAAAAAGTAGTGTTTGCCCGTTACTCGTTACTTCTTTAAAAAAGTAATCCCTTACTTTACTTAGTTACCCTCCAAGAAAAGTAACTTTTTACGTTACTCGTTACTTTTACGTTACTTTCATGTTGCTCGACTTTGGGCAGAACCCCATCTCTGTTCCTAAATGTGTAGGCTTACATAAAGTTCTACTATGGAGGACATAACAGATATTTCTTTTGTGCTCTTTATTATAAAAAAATGCCACAGAGCACTTAACAAAACATTGGGCTATAGGCGTCAACACCACCACTAAACAATAATATCAAACAATATCAATATAAAATCATAATCATTAAACAGGCTAGCCCCAAAATAGGTGCAAAGCTAGTGCAAATCATATCAATAGGCTCCTTAGGAACAACATGATGAAAACCTCAAAATGGCTCATGTGTCTCAAAATAAAGCATGCCTCATGTAAATCCAACAGAAAAAGAATAACTTCAAAATATCTTGATATCGATGGCTTGTGTAAATAAAATAAAATGGCATAATACAGCTTGGAAGCAAAGACATTTTAGCCAAAATAAAATCAAGAACAACTTAAAGCAGGACTGGCCTCAGAATTAAAAGGCTATGTTCACTGAATATGCTGGCCCTTCTTCACAGTATGATGGCAGATAAAAAAAGAGGATATTAGGCATAGGCTTGAGCTATGTCTACAGCATGGGTGGCAGGCAACCTATTCCACATCAGTACAAAATGTGTGATTATACTTCATCAGGAGCAGTCTTTCAAAACGTTTATCTGAGAGTCTGTTTCTTCTGGGGGTAAGCACAATACCTCCCAGGCTGAACAGCCTCTCCACCGGTGCACTGGATGGTGTGGCAGTGTTGTATTTCATGGACACAGCTTTCACATTCGGGGGAAACGGTTGAGGACTTCTAACTCTGAGCCTGATCTCATGTACTCAAGTACCTCCGAGTCTGCACTAATGGACATTGCGTCTTCCTCTTCCTCATCAAAAGAAAAAAAGTCATTCTCATTGGCGCTGCTGTGTGCGGCAACTTCTCGGTTTTTATTCTCAGCCGGCTCTTCATCACGGGGTAGAGTGCGACACTCCGCGATGAGCAGCGCACGCGCCGCTTCTCTCCGCTCCGCTCCCCCTATCCATCGAACTTTACATTTCGGCAAGGCAGCCAATAAAGCTTCACTGCTCTCCAACACCGGTGCGAATCGCGTCTTGAATGCCACCACCAGCGGCCAGCCTCTATCACGTACAGTGTGGAATGAGAGCTTGTGCCTAATGCGTAAGCACACAGCTGAGTAGGCAGTGTCACTGTCACTCGTCCCTGGGAAAAGTAACGTTGCGGCGAATTGAAGAAGAAACGCCGGGTTACGTATTGTAACCCTTGTTATATTAACACAGGCGGAGCCCTCTACTGGACTCTATGGGTACTACCTTATCATGCAAGCATTCACCTACTGAGATTTCTATGGACGTAGCCGGCCCCGGGGCGGGCCTACCTGAATGCGTGCGCATCTCACTTCCGTATAAAAGGAGGCCTCGCCTCCTGACCACTATCCTACACCACTCTTCAGCGAGCGGTATAGGACAGACAGTGCCCCGCCTGTGTTAATATAACAAGGGTTACAATACGTAACCCGGCGTTATATCTCTCACAGGCTCCGCCCTCTACTGGACTCTATGGGTACAGTGGGCGGAGCCCCGATGTATGCACGCACTGTCGTCCAGCACACCGTTCCACCTCACTGTCCCTGACCGGCTTTAGCAGCCACTGCGCCTCACTCACCTCTCCCTCGATTGTAACCGTGGAGAAGTCTGGGCTGCGGCTGATAGAGCACACCCTGACGCGCTTGCCTCGCGAAAAAAGTGTGCTCGAAAAACAGTGCTGAGGGCCCCCCTGCGTCCGCCTATAGGCAGACAGGGAAAGCCCGCAGCCCTGTATGGGTTCACTATGCACTCTCCCTCCTGAGTCCCTAAAGAGCACGGGGAGAACGCAAGTGCCCCCTATGTCCCCACACTCAAACACTGACCTGTGCAGAGTGTGTAGGGACTATAGTATGGAGGGCTCTCCCCCTCCTGCCCCCAGGCAGGCGAGGGGAGCCCTCCAGCCCTGAAAAGGGCCCAGAGCACCCCACGTCACCCCGCGACCCTCCAGGGGTCCGGAGAAACGTAAGGGCATTTACGCCCGGGGAGAGGGTCAGATGCCCACTGACCAACAGCCCCCCCCCCCCTCCTCACCAGTCCTGTGTTGCCCCAGCAAGCACAGACGTTGAGAAAGAGCCAGACATATCCAAGAGATAAAACTTTATGAAGGGGCCTGGCGTTGACCAAGACGCCGCCGTGCATATATCCTCCACACTCACACCGTTGAATAAGGCTGTTGATGCAGCCATAGCTCGTGTGGAGTGCGCACGGACCCCCATGGGACAGGCTCTCCCTGCCTGCTCGTAGGCGTGTGCAATGCCTTCGCAAAGCCAGCCTGCCAGGCGTTTCTTGGACAGAGCTTTTCCAGTCACCCCGCCCCCGAAGCACACAAACAGCTGTTCAGTGCGTCTCAGGGTAGCTGTGCGCTCTACATAACATGCTAACACGTGCACCGGGCAGAGGAGGTATAATTTAGCTTCCCTGGCCCCACCATGGGGAGGAAGACTAAATCCCCCCAACTGAATAACCCTCGACCTGAACGCACTCCTTAGGCTCTTGGGCACAAAGGAGGGGTTTGGTCTGAGTGTCGCGCCGCTCCAGTCACCCCGAATCAGTAAACAGCTCGGGTGCACCGACAGAGCGGTTAACTCGGACACTCTTTTGGCTGACGTTTAAGGCAAGTAGCAATGCTGTCTTCCACGACAGTGCTTTCACGGAGGAGAGCTCCAGAGGCTCAAATGGTTCTGTGACCAGAGCCTCGAGCACCAGCGGCAGGTCCCACTGTGAGGTGGAGGCGCCCACTACTGGGCGCAGCCTCCTGACCCCCTGTAAAAACCGCAACATCAGTGGATGAGAAAAGGCTGACCTGCCGTTGAATCCCTCATGACAGGACGAGATGGCTGCTGCATACACTTTTATAGTAGAATGAGCTAGTCCTCTGTCCACCAATAACTGTAAGAAGGAAAAAATAGAGCCAAACTCACAAGATAGGGGCTCTATTTTCTGCTCCTCACACCCTCGCTGGAATCCCAGCCACTTTGGCCTGTAACAGGCTGTGGTGGATCCAGCTCTAGCTGCCTGGATAGACTGAATAACGCTATCAGACAATCCACCCTGTCTCAGCCTGTCCCTCTCAGGAGCCAAGCCTGAAGAGGACGGCCCAGAGTGGGTAACGCCCCGATTGCACCTGCTTCTTGAGACATCGCCCCCCCAGAACTGGGGGATTGCTCAGGGCTGGCCCACCTTCATCTGTGTCATCTCTGAGTACCACGGAGCCCCGACACGATCCGGCGCTACCAGAATGACTGCCAGACGTTCTCGCCTCACTCTCCCCAGGAGAGGGAGAATGAGACGCAGCGGTGGAAAGGCGTAGAGCAGCTTCTTTGGCCATGGCTCATGTGCAAACGCGTCCACCTCTAAAGGCGGGTCGTCGCTCAGGGCCATGGAGAACCACAGGGCACAGTGGCTGTTGCGCCGGCTGGCGAACAGATCCACTTCCGCTCTCCCGAACTGGGCCCAGATCTGCTTCACCACCTCTGGGTGAAGCGTCCATTCGCCTGGCAGGGGGCCGCCCCTCAACATGAGGTCGGCCCCCCTGTTCTCCAGTCCCGGGATATGGAGGGCTCTCAGAGATAAAACCACCTCTGATGCCCATAACCACAGCCTCTCCGCTGTGGCCAACAAGGCGGCGGAGCGGACTCCGCCCTGCCTGTTGATATAAGCCACTGTGGTGCTGTTGTCGCTCCTAACCAGTACATGTCTCCCTTGAATTAGGGGCATGAAATGCTGGAGGACTAACACTACCGCCCGTAGCTCTAGGAGGTTGCTGTGTCGAGACTCTGTTAGAGCCCAGCGCCCACCTATAGCCCTCTTCAGGCAGGTCCCTCCCCATCCTGTTCCCATGAACACTGTGATGTAGGAGGTTACCCGTCCCAGTGAAGACCCCCTCCGGAGGTGCCCGGGAGACCCCAGAACCGGAGGTTGCCCTCCACTGAGGGGGGATCCAAACGCAGGCTGGAGAACCACCTCTGCAGGCGGCACATATGCAGTAACCCCTGCGGGACCACAATGTGAGCAGCCGTCATGAAACTCAAAGTCTGCCTGACAGTTAAAGCTGTCACTGACGCCCCCTGTCGCAGCCTGTGAACCGCCCGGAGAAGGGACGCACTTCTGCCCTCTGACAGGGTGGCACGTAGCGCGCCTGCATCGAGCACCACTCCCAAATACAACGCCTGTCGGTGAGGTATGGGGGTGCTCTTTTCTCAATTGATCGCAAAGCCTAACTTGGTTAAGTGTGTGATCAATTGTGCTGTGCAAAACCTTGCCTGTTCCCTGGACCCGGCCATGACTATGAGGTCGTCTAGGTAAAAGAAAAACTCTCATGCCATGGGCGCGCAGCGGTTTAAGCGCAGTGGCCACACATTTACTGAACGTGCGTGGGGATAGAGAGTAGCCGAACGGTACTCTGTTGTACTCGTAGGCTATCCCCTGGAAGGCAAAACGCAGACACTTTCTGTGCGCCGGAGCAATTTCCACATGAAAGTATGCGTCTTTCAGGTCGATGGTGGTCAACCTATCGCCCGGTTTGCACTAGCCCCATTAACTGTTTTAATGTTAACATGCAGAATTTCCTGCAGGCAATGTTGCTGAGATCTAGAATAGATCTGAATTCCCCTGCTTTCCTGAGAACCAGGAAGAACATGAAATAAAGACCATTTTCTCTGTGCTGAGGGTGCACAACAGACACAGCCTGTTTCTGCACCAGAGCCTGAATCTCTGCTGAGAGGAAACCAATGTCCTCCTGGGAAGACAGATTTCTTCTCGCATGCCCATAAAAGGAGGTGGGATGCTGCAAAACTGGAGTGAATAGCCCCGTTTCAGCGTCCTGTCCATCCACTTGTTAGTACACTGCTGAGTTTCCATTCCCCATAACATTGTGTTAATGGACAACCCTCAGCTGGGGGGCCGCAGCTATGAAGCTGTGATACTCTCTGGTGACCCGTTCCGCCGCAAAAACTCCCCGTGAAGGGAAGATTTGCCTATGGAGGGTCGACACAGAAAGGGCCGATTATTTACTGAGGTCCCTGAACGCACCGCCGTGTGCTCTTGTGTGAGCGCGCGCTCCACCACAATGCTGTTTTCACCACTACGGTAAACAGCATTTACTCGGAGTCTTTATAAGCGTAGTGTGTTCTACTGAGGTCCCTGAACGCACCGCCACGCGCTCTTGTGTGAGTGCGGGCTCCACCATAATGCAGCCTTTACCACTACGGTAAACTGCATTAATTGGAGTCTTTGCTCTAGGCGTAGTGTGTTCTCTGACAGTAATACGCCGGCCATAATGTCCCTGTAACCGCATAGCGCTCTCTTTTAGATAGCACTACCTGCGGTTCATCCCTCTCATCTGTGCATGCCCACTAGCCACCTCCTTTACAGGAGCTACAGCTGGGGAAGCGAATGGGGAATGTGTACGGTTAACATTGTATGTAAGTGCAGCATTTGTGGAAAACAAAGGACACTCAGATTTGGATACAGATCAACCTCATTCTTATTAGAAAACGTAGTGATCTGTGCATTATACAGGGAGGAGGCGGAATTCGCCCTCTCGTCCCGGGCGGAGAGATTTTCTCCCCCCGCCAGTTAGATCCGTGAAGACGGGCAGCCCGTCCCCGTGAGTGCCGACACGCCGGTTCCACGGGGTGGGCCGAAGAGGTGGAGGGCGCCGCGGGCACGAGATCTCCGTGCTGGCACCTCTCCCTTCGTCTCACCGTCGCGCCGCGCTCCCTCCTCTGCAGAAAAGCTTGTGGAGCAGCGCGCACTGTGGTGACTCTTCTCTCTACTGAGGTCTTTGAACGCACCGCGGCCCGTCCTCAGGAGAGGGGGCCGCGCGCACCGTCACAATGCCGTCTCTTCGAAACAGACATTATGGGAAAAAAGTGGAATTGTGGAGAGAGATGACTCTTACTCTGGGATAAATGCACTCGTTCTCACTGAATGCATTTTTCACACACACACACATCACTCTAGAACTAGAGTTTACAAACGTAAAACACCGTTCTCCTGCGGAGGTCCCTGAACGCACCGCAGCCACTCTCACGAGGGCCGCGCTCCCACGCGGTGGACTTCCATGGACGCCGGACTCGGAAGGAATGACGAATGTGAAAAGCCTCCTCGGCCATATCCTGGTCCCCCAAACACTCGAAGCAGAGATGGTGGGGATTGGCGCCGGCTATTTAAGCCAGGGCATAATTCCAAAAAATACTCGTTGTCTTTCTCTTTCTTCCTTTCTCTCTAAAAAATAAAACGTCTCGGACTCAGTGCTAGGCTATCACCTCCGCTCGCTGAAGAGTAAAGGATAGTGGTCAGGAGGCGAGGCCTCCTTTTATACGGAAGTGAGATGCGCACACATTCAGGTAGGCCCGCCCCGGGGCCGGCTACGTCCATAGAAATCTCAGTAGGTGAATGCTTGCATGATAAGGTAGTACCCATAGAGTCCAGTAGAGGGCGGAGCCTGTGAGAGATATAACTACGTTACGTTACCAAATTTTCCGTAGTAGCGCGTTACACTACTTTTTACCCGGAAAAAGTAGTTACGTTACTGTAACTCGTTACACAGTAACTCGTTACACCCAACACTGCATATGACACAGGGAAAAAAGAAAAGACTCTGAACCCTTTCGTTGCCATTATATAAAAATAGTGTTGATACAAAAGTATAAATGAGGCTTACTAATAAGACAACTCAGATCTGAAGCTACACAGGAATCTGCTGCCAAAGTGCAATAAAAAAGACAGAATTAATAGAATCAAACCCTTTTTTTGTATAAAAAGAAATGCCTTTAAAATAGGATGCAAGCAACACTAGTTTCTTAACCTGAATTGATAATAGACTATAATCAATTGAAACAGAACAGATCTTAATGTTTGCATTCTTATACAATTTTGTACAATAATTATAATAAATAAGTTCAAACAAACTAAAACGTACAGCTGATTAATAACGGTATCTAACTTGAGTTTTTATTAAATCAAAAACCTGTTGAAATGCTACTGTTATTTTTACTGTCCCCCAAAAGCGCGTCGGCAGCCTCCAGGAAAGCTTCTTTCACAACTTCGCCATCGTTGAAAGACTTCATGTGTTTCGCAAGAACGTGACTGACACGATAAGATGCTATGGCAGCAGCCTTGCTCTTGTTGTTGGGCCTGGTGAAAATGGACTGCTGTGCATTTATCTGTCCTTTCAGGTCCCTCACCTTTTGGGAGCGTAGGGCAGAATTAGGAGGGAATTCCGTCTCGTAGCCTTAGTGCACTGTTTTGAAATGCCGCTCCTAAATTACCCTTCTTCGATAAAGCCATGCTCGCATTGCAGATGAGACAGATGGACTTTGAATTGGAATAGATACAAAAATAATCATCCTCCCACTCGGAGTGCAAATTATATCTTTTGGGCTTTTTTGCTTCTGCCATAATTGCGGTCTTGTGTGTGTGCGGACTGTCACTCCTGTTGACACGGACAACAACGTCAGCAAACTAGTGCCCACTGCCCACCAGCCACGCCCGACACATGGGGTCACGCCGGCCAATCACAAAGCTTTGATGCGTTCAAGTGCATTATTCTGGCACAGGAAGATTATGTTATAGGACATTAACGATAAAACAGAATATTGTTGTTCTATTTTTAGACACATCTCGCGATCGACTGGTTGGGCACCCCCTGCCCTACCCCTACACCCTAGCCCTCCGTTTGCGCGTTCACACAGAGGGTCCACCATATTGAGGGCTGTTCCAAAGCAACAAGTGTGGAGCGGTGTGGAGGGGGAGTGGGCTATCAAGCCCTCAAACAGCGAGTCTGCATCGGTGCTGACTTGAGACCGGTCTCTACCTGACCGGAGTCACACTGTGTGTCCGTCAGGAAACAAGCTGTTAACAAGTAGTTCCAGCAAACATCCACTGATAAACTGTGATGTTAACAACCTCATGATAACCTCATATGTTTTAACTTAGGATCGTACCTGTGTTTAGTCTAGAAAAAGGTAAATGTGTGCATTTTATTATAAAGTTGTGTATAGCCTATTTACAGACCGTTGCAAAAACTAAGAAGCTTATAAACATCAGGTTTAAAACTAAAAGAGCTTTGAAACACAATGAAAGAGTTTTATTTGAGTTATTAATTTAAACTTTTTGACTAAGAGATGCTGATTTGAAACCGTTGTTACATACAGTTACGGCATTTCCTGTTTCTGCCGGAGAGAGGGGAGGCCGTCCCAAAGCTTGCTGCTGTATTTACTCCCTTCATCTGACAGGAGGGAGCCTCGTTGAGCTGCGAGTGTGGCTACAGACGGAGTTCACTCCTTCACGGAGGGGTAGGGTCGAGGGAGTGGTTTGGGATTGGGCCTGAGAGAGAGGTGCTTGATCGGGTCTTGACCCACGTCGCACAAAACGGCTCAATAGGCACACTGTAGACACTAATTATAAGAACACAGACTAAAACAGCAATGTACAGACGAATCAGATGATTAAACATGATCGTAAAATATATTTTAAGATGTATTTCTTTTACATTTTTCTGCTGACACTAGGTGGGGTTGTGCCCCACCTGCCCCACACGTATATATCAATGAACAAATGTTTTGTGTCCACACAATCATTCCAGCTGTCTCCAATAAATTCCCAAATCCGACCATTCCTAAAGCTGCCTTCAAAATAAAAGCACAAACAACGACTCAAATGAACTAAATAAATATTATAATTTATTAAATAATTAATCAATAATCTGATTCTTAAACCAAAAACAGCAATACAATACACATGTAACTATTTGCTAAATCAAATCAATGAATAGCCCCAACACAGGCAGGGCCGGCCCTTGGCATAGGCAGTATAGGCGAATGCTAAGGGCGCATCAACCTATGGGGGGTGGCGACATTTTTTATTTAAATTTCATAACAAAACCATTTCCCGATTTTTGATCAACAAAGTACATCCTATTATCTTATCTTAACAGAACTACGCCTATATTGTATACAGCGCCCGTAAACGGCGCAACCCCCCAGCCCCGCTGCCCCCGGAGCCAGGGCTGCGAGGGGGAGGAGCGAGGGGGCAGGTCAAGTGTAATTTTTTATGTGGAAGTAGGGCCCAATCCCAAACCACGCCCTACACCCTACCCCTAAACACTCCCCCCTCCCTCCTGTCAGATGGAGGGTGTAAATACAGCGGCAGGCTTTGAGAGGGCCTCCCCTCTCTCCATCAGAAACAGGAAATGCCATAACTGTATGGAACAACGGTTTCAAATCAGCATCTCTTGGACAACAAATTAAAATGAATAGCTCAAATAAAACTCCAAACATCTTTAATGATCTTTTAGTTTTAAACCTGATTTGTATAAGCTTCTTACTGTAGTTTTCGCAACAGTCTGTAAATATACACAACTTTATAAAAAAATGCACACATTTACCTTTTTCTAGATGATCCTAAGTTAAAAACATAGAGGTTATCATGAGGTTGTTAACATCGCAGTTTATCAGTGGATGTTTGCTGGAACTAATTGTAAACAGCGTGTTTCCTGACGGACACACACAGCGTTGAGTCCGCCAGCTAAAATCTTGCATAGGGCAGCAAATTGGTCAGGGCCGGCCCTGAGCACAGGTATGTAATTGAATTCCTGTATAAACAAAGTCTACTGTGGCTCCGGGAGGGAGCGCTGTTCATGTATACCCATGCGCGCGACCTTGCCGCGTCAGGAGCGCGCATCTCCAGCTCCAGCAGCAGCAGTTGTAGTGCAGAGAGCGCGCAAACGGAGCCGTCAGTCAGCACAGCAGTGTGTCAGTGTGGAAGCGACTCTGCTGGTGTGGATGGTACGGAGTGGGAAGGACTTTTACACCGGGATATTCCGCAGTATGGCCGAGTGAGTCCCGCGACAGGAGCAGCAGTCCCGGCTGAGATACCGGAGCAAAGTTAGAAGCGTGCGGACAAACGCGCGGTGTGAATGCGGGGAACGAGTGTCCACAGCCCGGGATGCGTTTTTGCCTTATTCAAATCTGCGAGACAACGTGAGACGAGGTGGGTGCCCCAAGTCATGTAACATCTGGTGTGGTAGTAGTTTATGGGATATGCTGCAGCTGTGTGGCCCCACTGAGAGTGGAGGGTCCGGGGCAGCTGGGGGACTGCAGGGCTGCGGGGCTCCTGCTGCGGGGCTCCTGCTGCGGGGCTCCTGCTCCCTCTGCCCGGGACGAGTGAGAGAGTCCCAGTCCCAGCTGCAGTCACCCGGACCTAATCGATAAACACTTGTCATTGCTTTCTCCTTGCTTTACAACCTGCATTACTGAACACGAATGTGGTGACCAGTCGTAAACACTCAGCTGTATTAATAGCATTCATGGAGACAGGTGCATCGATTACGCATCTGAAAGGGCAACTTCAGCTTTTGAGCAAAAAAGCCTCTTAAAACAGGCCTACCTTGCTCATTTCCATTGCAGCCTACAGTTTAGCAGTACCACAGCTGGATGGCTCTGGGAGGGAAATAAAGGGATCATAATGAGCCATTTCATCAGCTGGAAGCCTGGAAGCACTAGGACACATCATTGGATCCTCTTTGTCAGAGTCCTGCAGGCTGAGTGTGATGGCAGTGCAGACGTGTTAGAGTTCAGAGGTGCATGTGGGTCTCAGAGAGAGAGTGTGTGTGTGTGTGTGTGTGTGTGTGTGTGTGTGTGTGTGTGTGTGT
>CALSBZ010046523.1:17831-38772 GCA_943591055.1 Gobionotothen gibberifrons
GTGTGTGTGTGTGTGTGTGTGTGTGTGTGTGTGTGTGTGTGTGTGTGCGCGCGTGTGCGTGTGCGTGTGTGTGTGCTTCTCCTCTCACCTTTCTCCGGCAGGCAGGCGGCCAAACAACCTTACATCTGTCTTTTCACTTGTCTGTGCCTGCCTCCTCCTCCTCACCTCCTCCCCCTCCTCCTCACCCTCCTCCTCACCCTCCTCCCCCTCCTTCTCACCTCCTCCCTCGGCTCCTCGTTGCCTCTCACTCCTACACCTCCTCCCTCCTCTTCTTATCACCTCTTTCCCTGACACCGCCTGTTCTCTCGGCTCCTTATGCCTACACCTCCCCTCATCACCACTTATTCCTAACACCTCCTCCTCCTCTCTCTCCTCCTCATCATCCCTCTCCTAACACCTCCTCCTCCTCTCTCTCCTCCTCATCATCCCTCTCCTAACACCTCCTACTCTCTTTCTTCATCACCTTTGCTTTTCACATTTCCTCCTCCCTCCGTTCCTCATCACCTCATACCTCTACAGCTCCTCCTTTTTTCTTCTACTCATTACATCGCTCCCGTACCCTCTCGGCTCTTCATCACCTCTTATCCAAACACCACCTCCTCTTTCTTCTCCTTGCCATTTCCTACCCCTATTCCCCCGACTCTCTCTGCTCTTCATCACCTCTTTCCCCAACATCTCCTCCTCCCTCGGCTCCTCATCACGCATACACCTCTCTTCACTCCTCATGACATCTCTCCAACACATCCTCCTTCCTCCACACTTCATCAACTCCTCCTCCTCCTCTCTCTGCTCCTCATCACCTCCTACCCCTGCACCTCCTTCTTCATATCCTTCTCTTTTACCTGTATTTCGTGAATTGGAAATCAGCCTTATGTAAACTGCCATGTGATTCTGTTTCGTTGGAGCCATTAGCGCTGTTGTTATTGTACATTGTAACTCAGGTGTTTTCACTCATCAAAGTCTGAACCAAAGTCATAAACTAATATTTGTGTTGGTATACTGAATACATTTTATTTAGCAGGACACAATACTTCTCATTTGGTTTTAGGTACCAATAACTGTGAAAATTGCCGATTCTTGATACCAATTCGATGTTAAGCAAAACACAACAACAAGCGATATGTTCCAGTGTTTCACTTGAACACATCGTGATGAAGTCATAATTCCCATTCGTCCAACAGTCATTTTCGTTGATAAGGGCCTAAACGCTAAAAAATGAAACGCAATTGATCCTCCCTATGTGGGCTGCTAACAGCTAGCGTTAGCTTGCTCTCCTGCAGATCTTACCACATATTTGATGTTCATAATGTAGGACTACCAGGGAAGAATAGCGTGCGTCCCCTGGATGTGTTGATAGTGAGTTTGCTGTTTTCCAAATACATTTTCTGTCATCCTGGGGGAAAAGGGACATGATTAGTGTCCAGCCCAGACGAAACCTGCAGCACTGTAGAAAAACGCTCTGGCATGTGTTTCCCTGCTTAGTTGGCTTTAAAAGTAATATCCCCGATCCCCTGCTATCTGCTTTTGCTATCCTGGATCCAAAACGGTGAGCAGAGCTGATATCAGGACAGAGAGTCTACACATCTTCTGTCACTGAAAACCCAACTGTTTACTGACTGAACCTTGGCCAATACACAAATAATAATTGCATCTCTGTGCGAAGCACTTATTGGTTTATTTGAAGCCAATGCATTACCATTTTGGCTTATTCAAAACTAATGTACTTGCAGGATTCTTGCTTTCTTGAGTTTGTATCTTCATGGTTGATTGCACTTAATGCAAGTCACTCTGGATAAAAGTCCGAACACAAAATGAATTGTAATATAATGTATTGAAACAAGCATACTTTATTCAAGATAAAGAGTGATGAAGTGTATTGAAACTTCAAGAAAACTTCCCTACACATACAGTAGAGAGCATAATGATGCAAATCACTGAAAACCAATCGAAAGAACGAAATCTGGAATACTACTTCAAAGTTTTCTCTCCATAAGGACTCTATAGGTTTAAACAGCGATAAAATAGCATTTCTAATCAGACATCTCTGTGCTCAGCAGCCTTTGAAGCAAGCTAGTAGAAGAAAGGTTAGCTTGGACATCATGGTAATGACTTTAGTTATCTATCAAGCTTATCAAAGAAAAGGTTTAATCGATTTGGTGTTTGTAAAGATGTTCACCATCATACCCACAGCTCGACCTCCATTGAGCTGGGTCTCTTTGTATCCAGATATTTCCATGATATGCTGATTCTTCAGCACACAATCTGGAGACGGTGAAAATGGCGGGCTAAGCTCCATTAAAACAACAACCAGATAAAGGTCATGTGTACGAATAGAAATAAAAAAAGAGACCTTTAACAACATTTCCAGCAGCCGAATGGAAATAAGAAAATCGCAATCAAGGCATGATTTGGGACAAAATCACAGGTGTCTAAAATGAAGGTGTCATACATTTTTGTCAGTCATTGACAGTCAATTACTTACAGGTAGAGCAGAGGTACGGGTGTGTTCAAAGTCTAATGGTGCGTTCATTTTGGATACGAATTGAACTTTTTACATGGCAGGTTTACATATAAAGTTAATGCAAAGATGCTTACTGATGCACATGTACACCATCTGGTATTCCTGAAAGGTTACATTTTTTAACTCAAGATCAGATTAACTGGAGATCAATCAATCTCGTGGTATTGTATTGCGAAAGCCAATCAGTGATGGGGTTTTCCTCCTGTTGTCTCACAGTGTTGAATCAGAAAATTAAAGTAAGATTCCAACCACAAAGGAGGAGCATGGCACTGTCACTTCTCCATCAATTTGATTTACGTTTAATAATCTTTCTCCACAATCTTTATGGAGCCAGGCCTAAAGCTTCCCCATTATTCCAGTCTTACGGCCCGTCCACACAGCAGCGTTAAAAAAATCTTCCAAAGCTTCTGAAAAAAAATTCCCCATTGACTTTGAATGGGGTGACGTCACTTTGCCTCGCTTCTCGCCGAACTGCATTCTGGGGAAGCAAAGCGAAGATTTCCAGGATTTTCTGGATTTTCAGGATTCAAAAGTTGAGCTTTTGGAGCTGAGGTGGAAGCGTCAGCCAATCAAATCCCGTTTAAGCAAATCTGACAGTTCAAGCGCTAGCCAATCAAACCGCGTGCAAGCTGGGAGTGACATACCGCAGTTCATTTGAAAATGGAGGAGAATTTAGTAGTTGCGGTAGCAAATCACCCGGTTCTCTATGACCAGTCGCTAATGAGTTACCGGGATACAAACCGGAGGAACCAGGCATGGAGGGAGGTGGCAGAGGCAGTGGGTGAAACTGGTAGCTTTTCGCCTGTTTGGGGATTTTATATCCAGTTTACTTCGTTTTAACATTGCTAGCAAGCATAGACAGTATCTTTAGCCAACATGGAATGTAGCATAAAATAGCACCATAGACATTAATCTCATAAATGTATTGTATGTCGGGGGCGGGAGATTCATGTGATTGGTTGTTGGTCTCGTTGCTCGCAAAAAATCCCCAAGCTTCAGAAAACGCCCACCTCCAAGATTTTCAAGATTTGCTGTGTGGACGGGGCGTTAGTGAAACATCTTTTTATTTGGATAAAGCATCTCATGAAAACCTCAAAAAGTTGACATGCAGCATGATATACATATCTTATATTTTTGGAAACATTGGGATATCCATTTAGCTCAACTGAACAACATGGGACGGTTGGATCTAGAGGGGCTCAGGAGGTTAGCTTTGATCAATTGGACAACAATGTCACTTTTCCTGACAGACGTTACAGAATGTGATGAAGTCTGGGCTCCACCCTGCTGTCTGGACTGTGACTGCATCACTGCAGAAAACGTGCACGACATTTTGCAAAGGAGCTGCTGCACTGCTTGCGTTGACCTCCCTGCCGAGCACAGTGACCTCCACATGGAGGGGGAGGGGGAGATGGAGGCACTCCCTCCCTCCCTCCATTCATTTTGTTCTCCTTCTCCCTGAGCGCCCTGCTCCACAGGCTGCTTGCTTGAAAATGGCAATGCTGCAACCCCTCCTCCTCCTCCGCCCTCCCCCTCACTTTTCCTTCATCTCTGGGCTCCCGAGGGTTTTGTGAGCGTCTGTTCGTGCCAAATGCCAGCACTCTGTAGGGCCCCCCCCCGCCTCCTTCACTCTCTCTCTCTGTTTGAGAGAGAGAGAGTTGGGGAATTTCTTTGGATCCCCCTCTTCATCCAGGCTGGGGGGTTGGGTTTGTGTGCTGGTGCTTTGCCCCACTGTCGGTCTGTGTGTGTGTGGGTGTGGGTGTGTGTGTGGCTGTGTGGACCTGCTATTGTTGTCAGCGACCCTTGGAATGCTGTTGAATGGTGGTTGTGTTGGCCCAGATGCCCAGAAGTATTGTCTGTCTTTGTCATTCTCATCTGTGTTTGGTCCTTCTTCTTTTTTTTGCTCTGGTGTGCGTTGTGTTCGCCTGATCTCACCGCCAACCTGCCTCTCCGCTCACCGCTGTAGACACATTGTCTGCATGTGGACAGGAGCCAAACACGCTGTTTCGCATCTGGAAAGCTAATAATCCAGAGTCGGCCTTGTTTGAGCGACGATTTCAAGGTGCTGTCTCAGTTTACCATCAATAAATCATGTCAACAATTATTCGGACCCATTAACATGAGATCATTGTCTTGTATAGTGCTGCCAGTACACACTGTTGGCCTCCACTCTGTGTAGTGCACAGTGTGCCAACAGGTCTGATTGTTAAGGAAAAGACGGCATTATTGTTCCAACAGCTGTAGAATTAAGACTTGACACTTGAACCCAAGTTGTACTCACAAGGTGGGTTGGTTCAAATTAAAAAATTATGATTAAAGGTAACCACCCCAATTACGTACTGTAAAAAGCCCATATAGTTATGTCTGCCACAGTTTTCCAAAAGGAAAATGATCAAAAGAAAAATAGCTACAGTTATACAAACATTTGTAGACATTGATGTGGCGCCAGGTATAAAATGGCCATCTTCTACCAATCGTAGGGTCAGTGGTTTGATCCATATGTTGCAGTCAACATGTCAAAGTGTTTACCGTAGCCATGTCAGTAGTAGTTTGTGTAAGTAACTTTCGATAAAAGGGACATTTAATGTAATGTAATAAAATAAATGACAACTGCCTGTGCAAACGACGGCAAATTAGTTAAAATGTTAGTTATTTGCAAGTGTAATCTTGGGGAACTGCATTTTCAATTAAAAACATGGTATGGTGTTGGTTGAAGTTAAGCAATAAAAGTGTTTAAACTGTCAATTGATGTGCATTGAAGCGTTAAAAGGACTTGAGGTGCCATTTCAAAGGTAAAAGTGTAATCAGCGAAAGCCTTTAAAAAGCCCATGTGCGCATTTGAACTGCCAGTTTGTTTGGAAACACAAAGCAGATGCAGCGACTGTTTAAGAGGAAGAGTTGAAAGCAGGTGAACTTTCAGTTCACGCACAGCAGATGAAAGCAGACGAAGTGTCACTTCAAGGGTAAAAGATTAAAGCTGTTGTGCCACATGAATTTTAAATGATGAAAGCACTTGACATTTCAAGTGACTTATGTATATGAATTGATTTGAGGACCTGAAAATGGTACGGATAAGGTTCTACTTCAGCCTCTTTTGAAATTGGGACTGCATAGCTGTGTGTGTCACAGTCAACAACGGGTGAAAATATTTGTTATAGTAAATATAACTAGAAAATGCATTTCCTGCTGGAAATGCGTGCGAATGCTGTAAACTGTGAACATTTGTGGCTGAATTTAGCTGAAAATGCAGAAAAAGCTGAATATGTTATTAATTGAATGGTCTCTCTGTAGCTGCTTTTAGCGGAGAAATGCAGAAAAGTGAAATGATTTGAATCCAAATTGTTACAGCTCAAATGCATTGCAATGACTGGAAACTTGAAAGTGAAATGTTAAACTGGAAGAGTAGGAAAAATAGTGAAGAAGCTTAATATTTAAAGGAAAAGGTTTAAAAAAGGTATAAACAACAAAAATGTATAGCCTCAATGTCCTGAAATAGCTGAATAATGTAATAGTTGAATGGTTTCTGCAGCTGAAAATAGGCTGAAGGAGTTAAATAGTAAATGTAAGTAGTAGTGAATGAATGTGTATTAAGAAGAGAAAATAAGGTAAAAACGCTTTGGAAAGCAGCAGAATATTTTAACTGCAAACTTTTGAACTAAAACCATACGTCACCAATAATGTATAAAATATGTAGAACATGTTGAAGTCTGTGTGAAGTCTCCATCAGACCGAAAATAATAGGCTGAGACAGTCTTTAAACTCCAGAGTGTTTGTCAGGGTTTGTTTCTGTGCTGAGCACCTAATCATAACACCTGTGTGTGAGCCCAGAGATCAAAGGTTACCATGGTGACGACGTTATCAAACACCTGTGTACGTGAGGCCAGAGATCAAAGGTTTCCATGGTGATGACGTTATCAAACACCTGTGATGTGCTGTGAAAGGAGAGCCTTTCCATCTTTCTGAATGAGAAATAAACCTCTTACATTTCTAACTATAGTTTAAAAACGGTAGCTGCTTTCGTAAAATGTCAACGCGTGGAGGATGTCAGGACCGTGAGGAGCGTCGGAATCTGCTTTTTGTGTACTTTCGGGTCCATAATGTGGCATTTTTGGCAGTTTTACTAAAGGTGTGCAGCTGCTGCTCTGAGGACAAATCAGGCTTGATTTACAATGGGCCTTAATGGAGACATGTTGAAAGTTTTTGTCACTTCATGCCCTCAGGCAACACACTCTCACTCCATAATCGTCCAGGAGCGACGCTTGGTCAGGGTCCCGTGGCGTGCAGTTGTGACGCTCCTAAATTCCTTCAGCTTCATAAAGGGACGCAAATAGCTTTCAACTGATTGCAATGTATTCCCATCTGCGGCGGGATTAGACGCTCATGGAAGCACGGCATTCATTTGTGTCGGCTGACTCTGGGCTGCCCTTAAAGGCAATGTGAGCCCGTTCCCATTGGATAACAGAGAATTGCACACCATGAAGTAAGTATTCTCCTTACTGTCAATTGATTTGACAGTGATATCTCCACTACTCATCAACTCAAAAACACCAGATTATCCTTGTTGATTAAACGACATTGATAGGTTTTGTGAACATGTTCTTGTTGCCCCCAGCTGGTCGAAACAAAGGCTACATTAATGTATTAAATCGATGTTAATCCAGGTGGATGTGGAATTAACGGACGTGACGTTGTGTGATTGCGTTGCCAGGCAACAGCTTCGGTTCATGTTCATTTACAAACTCTTCAACTACAACCGTAGTTATATTTAAAAATATGTTAGAAGGCCTCACGAAATACTTTAATGTAAATTAAAATTGAAATGTGAAGTAATGTGTGTACAAAATACATCCTTACGAAATATGAAACCGGAAACAGACGGAGGCAAGATCCTCAGCTCGATTTAGCCGCAAAGCACGCTGGGATTTGGTGTTTGTAAAATGTGAAATCCGAAAACATATTTTAAAAATAAAATAATACATTATTCCGAGTGTGCTTGCTTTTCTCTTGGAAAGTCTTCACATAACGGCCTTGTAATACACGGTTCGGCTGCATTAAATATGAAATATCTGCCGTAGTTGTATATTTATAGAGCCCTGATGAGAAACATGAGGGCTTTGCAGAGACAAACAGGAGGAAATGCCGCCAAACTGAAAACGTGACATGGATCCTAAATATATCAGCAGTTAAACAACATCTTACATTTATTTTCACACAATACGCCTCCTTGCAGTATCAACAATAATTCGGCTGACTTTTATATTTGATCCAATTGATAGATTGACTGTATTTACACCATAACGGTGCACAGCTGATAGACGGGCACCTAGTGGTTAAAGCGCGTTATTGCATTTTTATTATTTTCATTATTAGATATTAATAGAATCCCTATAAAGTATATTCATTACTCGTTATTCTCTTCTAATAGTTAATTAAAGACTGTATATAATGACTATTTTGCACATCCCTTTCAAGATTTCAAGATTTTCTAAGGTTTATTGACATTATACACATCAATATGTATGTATACCTCCACCATTAAACTGTCATATTGTGCACATTTCTTATACTATCTACATACATCTTATAAGAGTATACTACATGTATAATATCAGTTAAAATAAGTGCTTAAACATAGTTAACATTGCTATGTTTAAGCACTTGTTTAAGCAGATCATGTACGTGTATTTCAAGTGTACTATATATTAATTTATTGAGCTGTACTTAAATCAGGTTTTAAAATGGTTTGACTGATAGAGATCATGCAATGTCATTATTTGTTTATTGATTGTTATGAACCTGCCTGAGGACCACAGATGGAAATGAGCTATTACTGTAGCTATAATCTGGCATATTGCATCTCTTCTCTTTGCTGAGATTAATGTTTTTGTATGCATGGTCCTTCTATAAATAAATACAAATACACCGTAGTTGTGTATACTATGATATGTCAATAAACCTTAGAACATCTTGAAATCTTGAAAGGGATGTGCAAAATAGTAATTATATACAGTCTTTAATGAACTATTAGTAGAGAATAACGAGTAATGAATATGCTTTATAGGGATCTGCAGATACATTTGTTGTCTTCTCAAGCACCCACTACCAAATATCTCGCCTGATTGTTGGCACTTCACAATCACCTTCACTGAATTTTACTCAGGTGTAACTAAAGTCTGATTTAAGGGTTGTTTATATTTCACATCATTAATCCAAATCTGTAAAGTAACTAAAATAAATGTAGTAAAAATACCAGGTTAACCTTAAAGAAAGCCCTCAGGATTATAAAAGACCCCCATCACCCCAGCCACAAACTGTTCTGTCTGCTGCCGTCTGGCATTTCATGGACTAAAACCACCAGACTCAGGGACAGCTTCATCCCACAGGCCAGAAGACTATTAAACACCTGAACTTTGAAACAACATCCATAACATTAATCTGGCTGCTACTTAGAAATTACTATTTTTCTTTTTGAATTTACTTGCACTATTTCTTCTGTGTATCTGTTGTATTGTGTTGCACTGTTGGAGGAGCCTGTGACATAAGGGGTCTTCTTGTTGAAGAAATACATTTATGTACATTAATGTATTTCAGAAATGAAATACATTAAGAAAAAGGCATTTTAAACAGTAATTAAAAAGCAACACAATCTACCTGCATTGCATTACTCTAAACGTGTAATAACGTGCTTTAACCAGTAGGTGGTTTGGGTTGAAAACCTGTCAAGTTTACAGTGTTAACAAAATAAAATATACTGCTGTTTCTGGTTTAGTTTACGACGGATATATTTAGTTATTGTTTTGATATTTGTAACACAAAAGCGATGGAAAAAACCCACAGCAACACAGAAAAGATGGTCTTAACATGACCCAGCAGTCTAGTAGTTAATAAAAAACAATAATATCAAAACAAAATATTACTACTAACTTTATTGTGAAATTAAAACTGAACGGTAAAAGAATAGTTTCCGGTCTATTCTGAGCCCGATTTCTGTAGATAAATAAAGAACTACGACAGATGTGTAATATTTAATGCAGCCGAACCATTTATTACAATGCATTCATGTGATGACTTTCAAAGAGTAAAGCAAGCACTGCTGAATAAAGTATGATTTTATCTTTTACGAAACGTAAATATGGAATGCAGTTGGAGGTCAACCAATCACAGAGCTTGAGAACTAATCACGGGGTTTGTCAAACAGAGCACATGGTGTAGTCCTAAACGATAGCTGGGGATTCTCGGTAGTGTAGTCTCTTCTGCCATCCTAAACTCCGGAAAACCGAATCGATGGGGAAAAATACAAAAGCATTGCACACAATTTAAACCAATCAATGTTGTGTAATTAACAAGGATAATCTGGTGTTTTTTAGTCGATGAGTAGTGCAGATATCACTTTCAAATCAATCGACAGTAAGGGGAATACTTACTTCCGGGTGTACAATTCTCCATTATCCAATGGGAATGGACGCTCACATTGCCTTTAAGGGCAGCCGACACAAATGAATGCCGTGCTTCCATGAGCGTCAAATCCCGCCGCCGATGGGAATACATTGCAATCAGTTGAAAGCTATTTGCGTCCCTTTATGAAGCTGAAGGAATTTAGGAGCGTCACAACTGCACGCCACGGGACCCTGACCAAGCGTCGCTCCTGGACGATTATGGAGTGAGAGTGTGTTGCCTCAGGAGGCATTTTGTTCAATTTTTTTTTTTTTTTTCAACGTAGGAGAGGTTTTCCTACGTTTTTCACAAAAGATGATGTCCAAGGAGTGTAGTTTTTTGGAATTATGGCAGTTTTAAAGGCGAATTTCAAGCTGTCCTCCACTCTAGCTGTGACATCACACACTCTAAGCCTTAACGAGCTGCGCAATACACACTCATGTTAAAATCTGAAGAAGGCCTCTTTACCAAGCTCCAAACTAAGTTAAATATCTCAAAATGTAAAATATATCAAACATCTGAATAAGATTTTAATAGCTGAAATTCATGTCTTGTGATCATTTTAAAGTTGGAATGAAGTCTCTACCTGAAAGTATGTGGAAGGAGTATCATTTTCCACACGGTGTAGGTAAAAGAGGTTCCCCCCATTGAGTTCCATGTTAAAAAAAGAGTTTAAAAAGCTCAATATTTAAAAAAGTATAAAATATTTTTGAAAACGTTGAAAGTTTCCCATCATGTGCTGAAAAGGCTGAACAGTTTGATATTTGAATGGTTTCTGTAGCTGAAAGTATGCTGAAGTTATTGAGAGCCAAAGTATTGGTTGAAATAAGAAGAGGAAGATTAAAGATTCGAAGAACAGCATTCGCACTAAATATTTCAGTTGCCGGCCGCTGTCGACATACATAACGTTTATTTGGGAAATGAACTATGATAAAGAAAATGATGTAATCAATGTTCTGTGTTGAAGCCTTTTTCCTCTTTACCAGCATAATACTACTATGACTTTTCCTATTTTAATTGTGCACACATTCTTCCTTGCTTTGGTTGTTAGCCAAGCGAAAGTTAAATACTGAGTGAGCGTGTAGCCTGTGTATTGTTCTGGGTCGCCCCTTCATTAAGAGGTTGGACTAAATGTGGAAGTGATTAAGAAACAATTGCAGGTAACAAGCGTACTTACCTTTGTGGATGCTGATGAGGTTCCTGTTTGAACTTGACCTTTGCAGGATCTACGTTAAAGCAAACGGTCCCAGGTTCTGCAGACTAATGTAGTTTACGACAGCATCTGTTGTTTCCACCTGTTCTTCTTTGTAGCAGAATTCTATTGATTCTATTCCTCTTGTTGAAGATGAGTGAGAGTATACAGGTTTTATATACCCACAAATCCAATCTAATGTCAAACAAAGTAACTCAGATGAGGCAGCCGCTTTATTATTTTATTCTGCTTTGTTGTGTTTTTAATAATACATATTTGTTCAATCTTGTAGTAATGTTTTCATATAGTAAGTCACCTTTCTGTCTGCGACTGCTGCTATCTTGGCCAGGACATTCTTGAAAAATAGGTTTAGGTTGTTTTGATCAAGAGATCTTTGAAAGATTGTTTTGGCTCTTTTAGGAGATTGCTATACACCTTGTGTTTTTCTCATTCTGAGCAAAAGCTGTCAGCAGTCCAAGCCGTCTGCACACTTATTCTCACCTGACCACGTCCATGAGCCAAACCTGGAAATTAAGCTTGAATCCACCAGGTTTAAATTAATTACTGCATCGGCCTTCAAAAGGAACTCTATTTCTATGGCAGCTGTCTCATCAGCAAGCAGAATAATTAACAGGGAGCTCTTTGTCATGTTAAATCATGTCCACCTTCTATTCATTTACAGTGTCAGATGAGCTGACACTGTGCCAGGAGAACCCTTTATTACGGACACGTGAACAGAACAAATGATATGAAGTACTTGCCAGTGTTTGCAGAAAACATCCATTTAGTGTTCATTCCCTCTCAGCCAGTCTGACTGCTGACATTACCAGTCCTTACTGGTGAATAATTGTACTTGGCTAATATAATTTAAAAAACATGATTTAAGGACGCATGTGTTTGTAGGCAGTACCCTGTTCGTCCCCCCCACTCTTGTGTATGTGTATGATAGGAGCAGAAGGCACAGCTCCTGTTCTGCTAGATCCATATTCATGTGCATACAACAGGAGGGCAGTTAAGGGATCATGTAACCGGCCTGGAGGTGTGGGTAATTGTGCCGAAAATCCAGATCCTAGTAGTCAACGAGCAGGAATGTGAGCAGGAGGCACAATGCTTATACAGTGTGAAGAGAAGTGGGGTCGTACTGTCAAGTGCTCATATATTTGGACATTTGTGTGTTTTTTTACTTAACCCTCATTACTTTCCACATCACGTACCATTGTGTTTTCCCCCTATCAGTTTCAACAGTGTTGAAGTCACTCCATTGGTTTGGTTCTTTGTTTCTTTGTTTCCCTCATTATTATTGCAGCAGCCCATTACATTTCATTTCTGGTAATATTATTATTGTATTCAAAGGATTCAAGAATTCAAAGACTTCAAGTCCACCGCCGTTGCGAGTCTCCGGCTGTAACAGTCCACTACCGCCCGCGAGAACCCAGGTTCGATTCCGGTCTGAGGTCCATAAAATGTAAAAAAATAAAATTATAATAATAATCGCGTCCATTCGCGACCCACCTATCACATCTCTGCGCCCTACCAGTGGGGCTCGCCCCACACTTTGAGAAACGCTGCTTTAGGGGCTCCGTACAGGCTCCTCCAAAAATGCAAATATACTTTACATGAAAAATGTTTTTATGATGCAATAGATACAATTAGGGATGTCCCGATCACCTTTTTTTGCTCCCGATCCGATTCCGATCATTTGATTTTGACAATTTGCCGATACCGATTTTTCCCGATCCGATCTTGATGCAATGCATTAAGAGGAAAAAAGGAAAAAAGCATTCAAGTTGTCCCTTAAGGTTATTTTTTTATTTAAATGACAGTACCCAACTACCCATTCTATCCAACATGGATATAGCTTCTTTTTTCACAGCATTGGATCAAAACTAAATAAAGCTTATCAGTACTCGTTAGCTTACTGCTACTATTAGACACTGCGCCCACTCTGTCTGCTGTAAAAAAAATTAAAAAATCCGATCCCCGATTTTTTTCTCCCGATTCCGATCTTTTGAAAATCACGTGATCGGCGCCGATCCCCGATCACGTGATCGGATCGGGACATCTCTAGATAAAATCGTCAAGAAAAATAGACAAAATAAATTGCCAGACAATGGACTTCTGATGTCGGGTATACACACATTTCTTCCCCAGCCAAAGCTGACCCTGACACCTACACTGCAGCATGTTGCAGTGTGTAACCAGACTGAGACTGCGGTGCCCCTACATGCTCCTTTATACCTGCCATGTGTGCCTGCCTGGCACTCGGTGCCGCCAGAAAAGATGTGTGCTGGGTTGGCATGTGGGCGAAAGGAGTCAATCAGACATTTGGACAGCCTCAATAAGAAATGTAAACACATTAGCGTTTTATGGGTTAGAGCTTTGACGGCAAGAGATTGTTTTATGTCAAACAAAACGTGACAGTTACAGTGAAAGGAGGGTTAGGTTTTTTTGGCCGATGGATGTGAGTTAAGATCCATATATACTGCAAAACAGACTGCTATATGTTCATTTTGCATAGGGTCACAACGTTTTTTGGACTATACAGTCAGCTATGTCGATTTGGGCTGCCTATGAGGTACCCAGCAGAAAAGGCGATTCAAATGTATCACTTGGACCCTCACAGCAACACAGACAACACAAAGTATATTACAGGCTTCAGGGCTGACTAATCTCAGTACTTTTTTTTCGGACTTTACAGAAATGAAGGTTGGCATTGTCTCGGTAGACCTTACATCGTTGTTTGTGTATTTATTGATTGCCAATATGATGTGATTTTCGAAAGTTCCTGAAGACAATATGTCACATTTGCAAACATGGTTGGGTTGTCAGATGTCTATGTCGCAAAATAAATATGGGTTAAAAAGATGAATCTGCCAATTATTTCATGATTAGCTGATCATTATTCGGTTTGTAAAATGCCAGAACATATTGTGAAAAATGCCAGTCACAATTCTTCAGAGCCCTCGGCCTGTTCAACCAACCACACGGGTACAGCTAATGGAATGAATCAAGTTTTAACAACTTCGAAAGAAACATCCTCTGGAGTGTTGCCATATTGACTTTCTGTTTCATGCATGATACGGAATTTTCAAATCTGATTTCGACATGTGAGAGTTATTTTTGCCCCTATGTGTCAATGCTGATATTAAATTAACAGCTGGCCAATTTATTTGTAAGGCTTGATTACAAGGTTGTAAATAAAAGTAAAAATTCCCCATGCTTACACTGTAGCATATTGAAATTGGCAGTGTGCCATGGATTCTTATGCATTTCAATCTAATGATTTCACGACCTGTGATGTAGTGCCATACTCATGGAAAGCTTGTAGAGTAGTTAAAACAGGGGCAGTATGTGTGTTGCGTACAACAGGAGTTTTATAATAGTAGTTTGACCTTTTCACAATCAGGCATCAGATGAATCAGAGAAAAGCATATGTCTCAACAAACCTAACCTGCATTTTGGATTTGTATTCTTGGCTCTCAGCCTCTCCTAGTATTTGAGAGAAATTAATTCCTGTAATACTTTTGTCTGCTCAGTGCCGTGTGCTCTGAAGCTATGCTGATATGCCAGTGAAATGGAAAAGTCAAGACGAAACAGCTGCGTCTCAGCGGAGTAAGTCTTTCTGTGGCATCATTTACCGACTAGCAGACACTCTCATCACCCTCTCATTATGATGCACGAATACAGAAATAGAGGCCTACTGTGTGAAGAAATACAGAGACAGGTCTTCACATTTCTGCCTTTAGAAAAAAGTTTACATTTCAGAGCAGAGCCGTGGAGCAGAGCCGTGGAGCAGAGCCGTGGAGCAGACTTTAACAAATAGACTGTGTGACATCGTGTGGCGTCTTGGTGATGCAGTGCGGTCCAAACTGCTTGTGACTCTGGCTCTTTTTCTTCTAAGCAGAGCTGTTTGTCAGCACCGACCTCTCAATCAATTTCTGGTTTGTCGCCGAAGGTGTTGACCAATCGGCCGGCCCCTGCAGTGCCGGATCCCTTCCTGCCTTTGATAGATGCTGTAGCTCAGAGCGAGAGACCTTGTCGGCAGGAAATGGGAACATTTCTGTGTAGTAGAGTGTGGTGGCGTTGTTTGGATCGATAGCTCATTAGGGTAGAACTTGACCAGTTTCAGTGTGGAACGTTATTCAGCTATGAACTGAGAAATTAACTCGGTTGCTCCTTTGACTCCTTTAGTCTTTAATTTCATGAATAAATTAGAAAAAAACAAACAATTGCAGGGAATGTCGAAGCTTTTTTTCACTCACCTAACCACAGCTGTCCATGGGGGTGGCACAGATTCACGTGAACTGTCAACTGGGGGGCGGGGGAGCCTCGCTGCGGGGAAGCTGTGGACCTCTGTCGCCTGTCAGCGCAATTTACATGATGCAGTTTAAACACAGTTAAATAAATAAATGGCAGTGCCGGCCGTCAGCGAACCGAGCCCGGTCGTCAACGGCCCGCTGGCGACCGGCTCGGTTCACTGACGGCCGGACGTACTGTGATTCTCCAGAACACACAGTTGGCCAGTCTGCCCCTGTGTAGCATATTATTTTCGATGACAGATGAGCAGATCGCCACCTGGTTTACAACTAAAGACACAGCCACGCAAAAACTGCGGCATGTACAGCTCCTTATGGGTAATGCAATGTGTGAAGTGCGCTACACCCCTGGTCGTTTCACCATGGAGGAAAGCAGCAGCAAGTCGACTGGAGTTAAAGAGAGCGGGCCTAGAAGTTATCCTTCTGCGCTGCGTTGCGTGCATGGCTTCCTTCTGCAGGGGGAGACGCGCTCTGCCGGCGGTCTTGTTCAGGATCCGAAAATACAATTTCAATATTTTGCACACTTATTCCTAGTGTGCCACTGGTTACGGCGTGCCAATGGTGGCACGCGTGCCAGGGGTTGCCGACCCCTGGTATAAATAAAGGGTTTACACAAACATGACAAGTCATCAACATTTAGCAATAGAAACCTCAGCTTGTTGGTTCCTGGGTCAGGTATGATATTTGGAGCAGGGACAATGATTTCTGATGAACTGGTGTCTTATCTGGACCTCTCCTCCTGGTAGGGTCACACTAGTCTGGAGTTCAACGTGAGTCACTGGTGTGTTGATGTGTGAAATAGGGGACAAATTTACACTCCATCTCTGTTTGTGCTGACGAGCACACACCAAATGATGACAAACAGGCATTAGTGCAAGCAAGACGGATGGCACACACACAGATGCAGGCTCACATCCATCATGGCACTTGCAGTAATGGAAGTAAAAAGGGCTTGATGGCCATTTTTGTTCAGTGGCCCGTCAGTGTTTTGCCTTTTTATCTCTTTTTGCCCACTGCTCTCCTTCTATTGTATGTCCTTCACTCTAAAACAAAATACACCAGCTCTACTTAAATAAATTGAGGTAACAATTTGCGTTGATCGTTTTAAGTATTTCCAATTTAATCGATTATTAAATTAATCCAAGTACCCATTTATAATCTGATTAACTCAATTAGTTCAGTACTACAAACATAATTGCTTTCACCTTTAAAATCCAAATTAAGTTGAACCAACTTAACTTTAATCGTAAAGATGGAGTGATATTAAGTTGCATTTTGTTTAATTTAAGCTATTGTAATTTATTTATTTAAGTCCATACTACTCTAAAATGTCCATTTGTTACCTTAATTTGTTTGAGTATTAGAAACGAATTCCTGTTGTTCCACTGCTATCAAGTGTTCCGCTTCCAGGATGAATGCAGATTGCTCCAACTCCACATGCGGTCTAGCAGAGTCTGTGTATTCAGTTTTGAAACTATACTGTTGAAACTAAATAGATATGAGTTACTCTAACAGTATATCCCTATAGTTGAGTGAACCCAGAAGTATCTTTTCAAAATCATTACATTTGATAGTTACATTGTTTTTGTTCTTTTTCAGTTTGACCGACTGAGTTGTAAACTAACTAAAATAAGTTGAGGTAAAAGTCCGAAATCTTTAACCCGCAGCCGCAGAGCCGAGCCTCCAGATCCCTGGCTCCTCTGGTGTGAGGGAGAGACGTGTCCATCTTATTCGCCATTATGGCGACATAGGAAGGACGCGCTCGTAGCAGGTGCGTTGCCGAGAAAAAAAATCCTCTCCAACCTGTCGTTAATCCGGAGAAAAGACGACGGTGTAGGATTTATTCCCGAAGAATATTAACTGGTGTGTTAATATTCTTACTTAGTCCTATTCTTCTCTGGTGTGAGAAGAAAGAAAAAAGCGTTCCTCGCTTGTGTGGTGTCGGTAGCGAGGAGGGTAAGCTAGCAACAGGTGTGCTGCTAGCTTGAGTCAAAACCTTACCTTTTCGATTTCCGGAGAAAAAAGAAAAAGGGTGAGGTCGAATGTGGCACTAACTGGTGTGTTAGTACCGACAAACTTCTCGTAGAAGAATATATAAAGGTAGCCCGCGAGCGCCCGTCGACCGAATTTAGCTAGGATAGCTTGGTTCCGTCTGTGGACAGTGAAGCTAGCCCGGCTACCGATATAGAGATGTGCTCTGAAGCGAGAAGAGGTGTTTGAATGACGCATGCGTCGTGGCGCAAGCTACTTATAGGGGGTGGATTCCCTGGCGATGATGTCGAGATCACCCGCCAATCAGGATTGGCGTATGTGAGATTGATGCTTCTGTTTGCTCCGCGATGAGGCGCATCCCATAGTGAGACATCGAACGGAGTGTTATGAATGAGAACTAAAAATGTTATGTTGAAAAAGTATTTACTTTTAAGTGGAATCTACTAACCCCATGAATCATTTTTTAGAGTGTTCTTTTTTGTCAAATCTCACCCATCTTTCCTCTCAAGAATCACTCTCACTCACACTTACTGTCTCCACAACTGTCCTCCAGCACTGACACCATTAATTGCCTCTATTTTACTCAAAGCTTTATTTCTGTGGGTTGCGTCTTACTGTAGTTAGTCTTTCTCACTCAGCCTGTATTCTTCTTGTTTGTATTATTTGACTTTGCTCTGGTTATTGTTCTCCAGTGATTTGACTTTGTTCTCTCTATGATTGTATTTCGATTTTATACGCTGTTCTTCTGCGCTCCTTCTTTCATGTGATATTGACTCTTTTCTAGCTGCTCATTGTTCCCCGGCAACTTATGTGGGTGAAAAAAAGACAGGCATAGAGATAATGAAATATAGTGAAACCAGAGTATTGTCATGTGCTGTAAGACTTACAGTATTGGTAATGCAGTGTGTGCTTGCCTGTGTGTGTTTGTGTGTGTGTCACATTGATAACATAGTGTGGTGGTTTTAAAAGTCCAACTAAAAACGTAATACAATTGTTCTAATAATCAATATATAGACTTGGTTGGTTTTGTTTTGAATAATGTACTGTTATGATCAGAGTGACCAAAAAGAAGACATTTAAATGCAATGCCCGACTGAATAATATGTCAAGTCTTTTTTTTAAGTGGTCTGCCCAATTCCACACAGTTTACAACTGTTCAGATGACTCTGTGGTGATGGCGGTGAATGTTTAAGCTGCTTCTTCTTAACAATCTAAGTTTCCCTGTTGCTGTTGAATGTTGTGTCATGAGTTGTGATAATGTAAATGTAGGTTAGGTTAACAGAACTTGAGAAGATATGAAATCGCGAAGTGTTCAATCCACTATAAAACATAACAGTCATATTTGCTTTGAGGGTTCTTTGCACACATGATGTCAGTCTAAAGGCCCTGAAAGGCCGGCATTCACGGCGCCCTACTCAGGTTGGTGTGTCCTGCACCGTCGTTGCTTTACGGCACATTTTCACACCTCCCGCGGCCGATTCAACATAAGAAAGTCGGCCAAAGAAATCACTCTGATTGGCTGTTGCCTCTTTTGAATGACGAATACACACTACCGCTGCCTGCTGGTAAGGACAGTTATTGCCACTCGTCGACTGAAGTCTTTGCGGTGTGTTCATAGGCGGGCGGCGTAGCCGACACAGGCGACGTAGCGGACGTTAAAAGTCGGATGCCTTCGGTAAGCGTTCTTTGGTCTCAGGTTGGTGTGTAGCGGCCTTTAAGAGTCAGTTCATTATCAGTGGAATCTTTGGTGAATGATAAACGATCCTTGAACGTGTTTGGTCGTTTCTTCCGTTAATTACTTATCTTAATGTGTTAAAGTTTCCACCATATTTTTTTATCTTCGAACTACAAGAAAGGACAGTTGAAGGTTTTTACCTCTCAAACAATACAAACAGCATCTGATTCTATACCCACAGTTAAAATGTAGAATTAATCAAATAAATACATTATACATTTTTTGTGTGTGATAAGTGTAAATATTTCATCCAATCCCTGAGATTGAATTGTCTTTTATGAAACTTTGTAATAAAAATCGAGTTCACAAAACTAAATGAAGCTGCTTAAAAGAAAAGACCATACCTTTCCTGCAGACAAAACCAGTTTGAACTTGTTTAGCTTGCATTGCAGATGTCGTGCATGGAGTTTCCCAGGAGGTATACTCTGTAGTCTCACACTGAGATGTTAAATTCATCAACACGAATTTCATCGCCAACTATTTTAACACATTTTTCATGCTTAAATAAAGAAACAGCTTTTATCAGCCTCTCAAATTTGGAGATTTACAGTTTTTTTTGTTTTACCTCAGGAATATCTTGGGGTTTTGGACTGTCCAAAAATACATGTAAAGACCTCAGTTTAGACTTTGAGATGTACATTTAACCTATATTCTGACATTGTATAGTTCAAACAATTAATCTGGAAAATAATCTGCCATAATCTGGTATTGACACAAAACCTTAAAAACAGAAGAAAAATTCCCTAGTCCTTTGTATTCTTTTTTTTTTAGGAACTACTTTCTACCCCAAAAGCTTGTTATGCCTGTAGTGTTATCATGACAATATATATATGACATATATTCATACTTCCTAGCTAATAAGTAAATAGAAATATTCAAAGTATTTACTAACTCCACACCCCTCTACAGGTTTTCTGCTATGGCGACATTTTGTGTTCCGACTTCATTTTCACTTATTCTGCAGTGTGAGGACAACTGCTAGACATCATTATGACTGTACATATTTAACTGGAATATTGCTGGAAGTTACAGGCTACTGCTGTAGTATTAGCTTTTTCTATAACAGCTATTTAGCTTCAGAGTTGAATCAACACTCTTCTTTATATGAGCCCGTCCACACCTTTTTCTGTTGAATATGGTTTTTGGAGTAATTTGAGTCAGTCATACCTCCCTGCAACCTGCCTCTGTGGCCGTGTAGCCTGAAGGCTCTGGTGTCCTTTCCTTTCTCTTTGGATGTGATTATGTGGGACAGCAGCTGCCCAGAGATCAGAGAGGCTTGTGTCCAGGAGGTTGTTGGTTGTACTCCCAAGACCTGCCATTTTCTCTCTGTGTGTGAGCTGAGTGAATGTGAATAAGGGAGTGGGTCGATGTGTAAAGGCCTGCCGGTAGTGTCTCAGTTTTCAGCCGCCTTGCATCACTGCACCTCTCCTCAGTGTGTCCGCTTCCTCCTCATCCCTCTGCAGACTGAGGCAGCATGGGGGTGTGATTCTGCTACACTACATCACTAGGTGTGATGGATTACTACAGGGAGTGTGTGTGTTTGTGTATGTGTGTGTGGATGAGACCCGATTGCCGCTCTAACCAGGCTCCAGGGACTGGAGATGTGACTTCGGCGTGGCTGGGCTCTGATAACGGTAATTACCCATTGTTGGATTCTGTATATCCCCTACTATGTGCTCGACTTAGCTATTGGCTGCCTCTGGACAACACACACACACACACACACACACACACACACACACACACACACA
>CALSBZ010046523.1:53772-66588 GCA_943591055.1 Gobionotothen gibberifrons
ACACACACACACACACACACACACACACACACACACACACACACACAGATTGCAGATTGCAACCCCTTCTCTGTTGGAAGATCTATGATTTATGTACACGCATTTTCTTTTAAATGTGAAAAAGAAACTGGCAGCGCTTAAGTTTCGTAATGTTTTGTTGAAAACCTGGTTTGTATTGTCAAATTGATTCTAGGGTTTCATACCTACCAACTCTAAACCAAGGCCTTAGGCTAGGTTGGCTGAACTGAAACTCAGACTCAAAAGGAAATTCAAACTGGCTCTCAAACAAAGAAGCACCAAACACACACACACACACACACACTCACACACACACTGCTGTTGACTCATGTGAACTGGATGTGGAATGATGATGTCACTGCTAAACAGTTAACATGGTAAAGTGGGGAGATCCAGTCAGCCTTTGTCCGTTACTGACTGTTATTGCAGTTGGCAAGAGGGGTTAGTGTTGGGATGTCGGAATGCAAGGCAGTGGGTACTGTCCAGAGCGGTCCATGGCATCCACTGCCATGGCAACCCCCCCTCCCCCAGACCTCCATTTGTGGCTGTACTTAGAAGGATAGAAGAGACGTTGGAAAGAAAAGACAAAAGACTGATGGACAAGCTGAACAACTGATAGAGACAGAGGTAAAATAACGGTCAGTTTCTCAGTCCCTCTCACACTGGAACCGAGGCAGAGATGTGTGTGTGTGTGTGTGTGGGGGGGGGGGGGGGGGGCTTGTTAGTCTGGGAAAATGCATGCCAGTGTGAAGCTGTGTGGTAGCCCTAAATCTCAGGCAGACTTTTTCTCAGCCACTGAGCTGCCATTAATCTTGGATGTTTGCCTGTTTGTTTGTAACGGATTATAAGGCGCTGGAACTAATGAGTTTTAGACCTGAACCCTGAGCTCACTCTTGCAAGGGCAGGGGGAAGTGGAGAGCTGGAAGAGGAGTAGAAAGGGTTGTACAAAGTGCAATGCAAAATGTGATAAGATGGATTGTAGAAGGAGAAGGAAAGTGTATTAGGTGTGAAGTCTGCAGCACTACCCAACAGAAGAGCCAATGCTATGCAGGTTATTGTGGTGTTCGGCTGCAGGTTTTCAGACAGAATGGAAAGAACCACAGACATGAGACGAACACAGGAATTCCATTGGTCGGCGGCATCGTATGAGCCAGCACAACCCTGGCTAAACAGGATTACTCCAAATGTACTGTGTCCATACCAGACGGCCTTTGTTTTCAATTTGAGCGTGACAGTGAAGTTGGTGCAAAGGCTCAGTCAAACCAACATTATGACAGCCAAGTCTCAAAATCGATTTCATTTCAGTCAAATCACTGCAGGCAATGTATTCGCCCAGGAAGGTGAAGTTAATTCATGTATTTGCTGTTGAGGTCATCAGGGAAACTTCTGACATTGAGCTTACAGTTTCCCTAAGCATGATATTGAGTAATATAGTCCAGACAATTTACTGCTGCCAGCTCCTCATGAGTGATCCTAGGTGTTCCCCGGACGATAGGGTACATAATCCCTGCACGTTCTTTTGGGGATTGCCCCAAAGTACCCTCGTAGTTTGGCTGGTTTAGAAACCCAATGAAGGTATGCGTTATAGAAGTATCCTTATCAGATGCCAGAGCTTAGTCAACTGGCACTTTCAGATACAAAACAAGAAGCAGTTCAAACTCTTTCTGAAGGGCCGAGGTCAGACTCCCTCCAAAGGAAACTTATTTTTGGCTGCATGTAAATGCAATCTTATAGTCAATACCTAAAAAAATAGCTGGGATGATAAATGTTGTTTTCTTTAGCCTAAACTCTCGTCTAACCAAAAACATTTGCCTTTGAACAGTTGCAAGTCTTCTAAAAGTGTTGACTTTTAAGGAATCAGAATGTCCAAAATGCCGAACATAGAAGAATCTTTGTAATATGACCCCCAGGACATCAGTGCACCACTAATCTTCTAACACCACCTAATTTCCAGAAGTATTTGTAGGTTGCACTTCTGGTGTAGCTAATAAATATGCTGTTATCTGTGTGTTTTGCTAGTTCCCATATCTTGCATCCTTTTGGAGCGTTGAACGGATGCATCCCCAGAAATAAATGTGTCTGGAAGATGCAATTATGCTCATGATTGGTGATGGCAGGATATCAGGATGTGAAGAAAGGTCAGCAGCAGACTCTGAACAAACAACAGAAAATAGCTGAAAGTTTTGAAGAAAAAGTAATGTATTCTGGCAGCTCTGCCACTTTGTCAAAGACCTTGGAGTAATGCCATGTTTAGTTAAGATTTGGCCCCAGTCTGTTGCCTGGTATACACTGTTACTCAAGCTCTCTAACACAGTGTAAAATACAAGTAGTAGATTATCTTGTTTGACAGTCAAGCAAACTTGTTTTGTGAGTTTCACAAAACACTTTCACTAGCAACTGTAAGTTTAACCCAATATAAAATAAACACACTTCTTGTTAGGGACACCAGTTGATTTACATTATGACTCCAATGAAGTTAATAGAATTCACGGTTATGCAACAGACAGCACAGTAAACAGCTCAAACTATTGCTTTTCAGACAAAATCGTTAGTCGATTCAGAGATAATAAAATCAACACAAAATAATTAACTAATTGTGACACGTTTAGGTTTTGAACTTTTTTTACACAAGCAAGACTTCCTGTTGGGCTTTAGGACTTTCTTATAACATTTTATAGGCTATAGCAAATAATCAAAATATGAATACAACAATATTCATAATGAATTGCCAAAGAAGCTTTAACCAAATACCAATGTTTTAAAATCAGTGCTTAACAGAGCATCCAGAGAGATATCAGTTTTTGCGCCACTACCATTTTAAACTCGCCTGCTTCTGCTTTATTGAAAATAAAAATTAATAAGTTATGAGCTATTGATGAATGGGCCATGTGTTTATTATAGCTGTAAGCAATTCAACAAGCAAAGGTCAGAACTGCAGAGGAACATTTCCTCTAATGAGTTATTTGGCTCAGAGCTCGAACATCCACTCCTCTGCCACTCATCCATGCAGATGCTCTTCAGCTCGTTTCCTATTCCCTCTGTTCCTAAGTGCTTCTAGGAAACAAGAGCAGGAACTAGGCTGGAAATTACCCTCCAGTTCCCAAACTCTCCCCTGAAGGAAGAGTATGGTCGCAAGCAATGACACCATCACAGATGAACGGACCTCATTGGTTCATTTACATAGTGGACATACATGATTCATGAAAAGCTCAGGGTAGGAAAGGCCTCCAGAAAACAGTGATAGAGATGCAAGGAAACAGAAAACTGCGACTCAAAGATAAAGATTGACACTGAGGTGAACCTGGAATATTAAAGTGACATTGACAGGTGGTTTTAGGTCCATATGTAAGGCTAGCAGCTGTAGTTAAATCACTGCTGCCTTCATGTCAAGGGTTTTACGTGACTTCCTATGAATGGATGGTAGCCTACTAAACGTGAGTTGAGATGAGCCGTACCATATGGTGGACGCAGCTTTAAACTTTTTTTAATCCATGAGATTTCGATGTGTTTACATAGCTTTTGTTCATTAAGTTGCTGCGTGCAATCATGTTAATGATATGGCAAAAAGCTGTGGTTGGTTATATTTGTACTCAGGTGGTTTGACTCCAAGCTCTTCCTGTCTATGTGTCAAAATGTCCTGCTGCAAGAAATGGAATCCAACATGTCCTGATGTGTGTATGTAGGGGAACATGAACTGAAACTGCCAATGAATGTTCCGTTTCTTTGACATCTTCCATTATCATGACCTCATTATAAACAGCCCGGCTTTGATCAAACTCTCAGAGAGGTTATATCCGTTATTATTCCAGAAATTGTTTATTAACAATGGAAAGCGACAGCACGTATAACCGCGCACATTTCTCCTCATTATTCCTCACTGTTTGACAGTTTCACATATGTGTTCTGTGCGATGCTGACATAGTAAGACATATTCAGACCCAGATTGCCTTTCTTGTTATGGCTCCATCCTTACAAATGGATATATTCTAGATGTGTTGCGCATCAGTTTGTTAAAATTCCTCAACATTAAGCTAACATATTTTTGATTTGGAAACTTGAAGATCTGGACTAGAATATAAACGAACTTTCTGTGGGTTTCACCAGGGCTTGGCTGTGTTTGCTCATGGACCCCAGTAGAGAATCTGGCATGGTTGAAGAGGTAACACGGAGAAAATCATGCTTCAGTAGCTTGATATTTTACTTCCAATCCAATGTTCCCTGCAGTTTCCCACAGGCCATACTCTGTCAATTTCAACTTCTTACAAATAGTGTATATGGGCAGTGAAAAGAGCCTCTGCTATCAGATGCCACTGTTTGCCTCGCACTATTCCTCATTTTCTTTTTTCCATCCGGCTGGCTGAGATGAAAGTGAGAATGGTAAACAGCAGGAATTTCTTGTGTGGTGGTTTTGTTGTGTTTGTGGTTAAGCGGCTCTGAATTACCAATGAGCCAATTCAAGCCTTTGTGTTGATATGTTGCATAATGCGGTGGCATAATGTAGTTGTATTTTGTGCTGGAATTGGACGACTGGGGTTTAGATGCCTCCAGACTACACACAGGTTTGAGAACAAAGAGGGTCTTTCTGATGTGGAATATGTATGTCATGTTGCAGATTGGGAAACATGATCTATGAGTGATGGAGGAGGTATCGACACCAAATGACATGAACACATGCACACACACACACATGCTTTAGATGGAGGCTGAAAAGAAGGGTTTTTTTTACCTGCAGTTAAGTTCCTGTCCAGATGTTCCTGCTCAATTATCCTCAAAGAAAACAGCTGTTTTTACATTCAGTGTGGTAATGTATGTGTGCTAGCATCTGTGTGAGTATATGTTTTATTATATCCGTACAACCCCCGGCAATAACTAAGAAGCAGGAGCTTTCTTTTAACAATAGCAGCTCCTTCAAGTCAGACCATCATGTATATAAATACCTGCCTGGTTCTGCCTGCATTGACTTCGCAGGAGCTCTGTCTGAAGCCTCCAGCCTTGGCTCAATACCACAGGGACAAACCCTCGTTACTGCCGAGCCAGCAGTTATGTTGATGGCTCTAATTCACACCCAGGAGGATATCGAACCCTCAGATCGGCTCTGCCTCATGGTTGGCGTCGACATAGGTTTTTATCAAGAACCAAACTCAAGAGTATCTGGTTCTCTCCCGATATATTTCTCCTTCCCTCCTGGCTTCTCACTCACTCCATCCATCTCACATCCAGTCAGTTGTCAGCCAGTCCCGCTCGGCCCCATTCGTCTTGTCTCACCTTAACACATTATGGCTGCTATGGCTGCAGGCTCCTCTCCTCTGCACCAAGCAGCCTAGTCAGAAATCCACCCACACTTAAGACTAAAATAGGCATGCTATTGCCTGGCACAGTCTTTAGACTTCATAGTGTAGAGAAAAGGCTTTAATACCTCTGAACCAAAGTCTGTGAATGTGGTTATACAATACTCACTTGCCTTCATGCTTTGACCTTTAAGAACAGTGATGTTAAAAGAGTGTGCAAGCTCCGTGTTTATCTCTGGACTGCAGCCAGTCAGTGTTCTCTTTACGATTGCAATAACCAGCCAACCCTTAGCTCATTTCAATTGCAAGAAAATGTGACTTGTGGGCATTGTTACACGCTACTTTTGTTTTCAATCTTCTCTACCTGTTTTGAGACAAATCTTGGACCAACATTTGTAAATGTAAAGATGTGTAAGCTCAATAGTAAGAATTACCATAATGTTTAACATGTTTTCATATTTCATATTTTAACACCGTCGCTAGCAGACATGATATCCATGATCAGAATTGCCAGTTAATTATCAACTGGAATCGTTTTTCTACTACAGCACAAGGACATGATCTCCTCACTAGCTTCCAACCAGCAAACTCTCCAATTGCCTTTCTTGAACGCACAAGCAAACAGGAGGTATTAATGTATGGAAATCAATTCTGGCTCCTCACAGTGGTGGATGAGAATCTTTCACCGACAATATGCAGATTTGTGCTCAGCAGCTCAGTTATGTGACGATGGCAGGCTCATCTCATGCACATTGTCATCTGATGGCACCACATTGATTTAATTAACTTCCTTGTCTCCGAACAAGCTACCGCCAGCTCATTAAATAACAAGTTCACTTGCTGTACTGAACAAGTGAATATCAGTTAGATTGTGTGTTTGCAGGTCGACTGGCATTATGGGAAAGTAAACTGTTACGTGATGCATGCAGTGAGCTGCTGATCAGTTCATGGAGTGATGCTGTTAGTGGGCTTTCACATTTGCTGTTTCGCTTGAGAGACATGTTTGGGAATATAATTGGCTGATCTGAAGACAGAATGTGTCCCCAGATGGAGCTCTGTCTCCAGAAACAATTTAATCATATGGAGACCAGGGCCATAGCCAGGGAAATAAATGAATGAGATTGCATTTTAATGGAGCTTATTTACTGTATTTTCACACAAACATGACCAAATAACACCTACCAACACAACCCAAGCTATATACACACAACACTCTTTAGGATTGACAATTTGCCACACAAAGTTATAAGTGAAATGCTTCATACTGCATCAACATTTATAACATAATTCACACATTAGTTACATTGGGTTTCTGGTATGACTAACCATGTCAAGATGTATGGAGCTGTGCACATCACTGCATTTCTGACAGCACAGTTCTGCATATATTTCAGATGAAAAGCCCTCCAATAACAATCAATGACATTTTGTCCACAGACATGTCAGAGGGCTTTTGTTTTTAAACGAAGACAAAAAGTGTCGAGTTAATTTTTTATTTTAAATGTTAGTGAAATACTCATAATACAAATAAATGCATTTCAGTCAGACATACTCCTTTGTTTTTCAAAGATGTTAAACTTGTCTTTTTATTATTATTATTATTGATTCATTTATTTTTTCGTAGCTGTCTGTGAACCAGATGACAGAGATCCCTTATTTTAAACACTCAGGAGATGAGTAATCTGAAGGAGTGAGAGTTTTATGTGGGTGACTTGTCAGGGCAAGAATGCACGTTTAGGTTACGTGTGTGTGTTGTGTGAGCCTCTATAAATAACAGGTCTGCAGGGTGTTTTCTGACTGCTGCTTGAGCGCTTGCTAGGCAGAAATCTGGGACTGCTGCATGCATACTGCTCGCTTTCATTTCAATCATGCTACCTATGTATTCCTGCTGCTTTAGTGTAGTGTGTGTGTCTGTGTTGAAGAAACAGAAATATGGTGAGTTACAGTGAGAAGTATCTATTTTAGGATTTGTGAAGAAACACACGAGTGGGTGTGTTTGTTGCTCCGTATGTGTTACTCTCATCTGTTTATGTATGCGAGTAGTTTCCAATGCCTAAATTGATATCCATAGTGTTTGTTTGTGTGGTGTCGTAACAGCAGAGCGGCAGACTCCCACAATGCATTATTCATAGAATTAGATCACACACAGATGCAAATTGAGGCATGTAGCAATGAATCTGCTACCTATTTCAGCTGAAGCTCAAAATGTTTCTCTGCTTATAACATTAGCTCTTCTGCTTCAATCGGAGAGCGATGCTGGGAGATGTTACTGCCCCCCTTCATCCACCCCCACAATCCCAGACAAAAACAGAACTTATGGGAAGAAGATAAGAGTCTGTGAATGAGATAGCCAGCCAAATGTTCAGAGGTGTCGAGGTCAAACTCTTCATGATATGTGACACAGATGTTGTCAGATGGAGAGATACTGGCCCTGGAGCGTAAACACTTACTTAATGGACTGTTCTCTCAAAAGATAAATACACAGTTTATTTTAGTCCTATCCATTATTGGACTGTGCAGCACAAGGCATTCATGGGTGTGCAGACCTCATGTATCTGTCATGGTCATAGAAGTGGCTCTGGGATGTGACAGGCTAATTCTGTGTCTTACATCGCGTACTTCTTACATTTTTTTTTTAATGCGTCCCCTTTGGAAATATAGCAAAATAGGCTATGAGCACTCATTCAGTCAAAAGGTTAAGTGTGAAACGCTGGACACTTCTCACACTCAATGACTGTTGTCTTGGCTACGTAATCATAGTCACGCGACCAGCTGCGATTGCGGTTGCTTGGTTAACACAGCACTTTACACATCAAATATTTAAATGTGGTTTTCACTATGTAGGTAACAACCAACATACTGGTGCCACAAATAAGCTAGCATTAATGTTATAGTGTTAGTTTAGCAGTCTGTAATGACCTGAACGATTGCCGCTATCTAGCTAGCTTTAAGCTAGCTAGCTACACACGGCGGCGTGCGTTGCCGCTTCAACGCTTCTGCCCATTCACTTTGAATGGGGTGACGTCACGATTCGCCGAACTGCATTGTGGGAGCAAAGCGTAGCTTCTCTTGCGGTGCTCGCTGCAAAAGTAGAGCAATGTTCTACTTTTGACGCCTCGACGGAGGCGTCAGCCAATCGAATCATATGCCAGTACAAGCTCTAGCCAATCAAACCGCGTGCTTGTGTGTCTGGGGCGGGAGATTCATGTGATTGGTTGTTGGTCGAGTTTCAGCCCCCCCCCCCCCGCCGGCAAGCGACAACGCACGCCGCCGTGTGTAGGGGCCGTTACGGTGAAGACTCAGTTGCCGTGTCCGATTTTGACATTGCGAAGAAATTCCACATTAATAACTGTTCAGCGTGCACAACATGGCGTAGTATGGGAACTAGCTACATTGAGAACAAGCAACCTTCATATTCCTGTGTGTATTTAGAACATGGATTTGGCTTTTATCTTTTCTATATTTAGCTTGTGAGTGTTGACATTGTCTTCTGGAATGACAATTACCCTTACTGTTTCATTATCAGCTTTAGTTAATTAACTTTCAGTTGGCCAGCTGTCCACTTTTACACTAAGGAAGACTTAATGAATGGGAAGTACTCTCAGAGACAGATTAATCCACATAGTGAGTATTTAATGGAAGTAGACAGTGCATTTGGGATTCAGACAAAGTGAACTACAGTGTGTGTGTGTGTTTGTGTGTGTGTGTGTGTGTGTGTGTGTGTGTGTGTGTGTGTGTGTGTTTGCGTGCGTGCATGCGTGCGTGCGTGCGTGTTTGTGGTAATGCAAGAACATGTCACCCAGTGCAACAGCATGCCTCGGTTATGTATTTTTTACTAACAAGCTCTTCAGAAGATTTTTAGGTTTTTCCATCTGACTGCTGTGAAATGAGAACCCTAAATACTGTCATCTGCTTTTTCCTCTGTGAAACATGGAATTTAGAAAAAGCAATCTGCATTGACCAATCACATGAGCATGTGAGTGTGTTTTGTCTTATTAGTATGCCACATTACCATGTGCATTTGCCTCAGGCTACAAGGACATGCTGTTGCTATTGACAGCCAGTTAGGTTGCATTGCCCGGTCTTTGTGCTGGTACTCTAACCCATCGCATCAGTGTAGCATTTGTTTGTCCCCCGAGGGCCCAGTCAGCAGTACATGGCTGAGTTCCTCTGAATGAAAATATAATAAAAGCTCAAACGGACAAGCTGTGAGTTTAACTTTAGCTAACGTTCTAAATCCAAACAACAGAATTACAATATAATGCAAACAACAGAATTACAATATAATGCACTTAAGATACTGAAGATGGATATTATCATTATCAAGAAATGTCAGGTTGCACTCATATATTATAGTATATTCAATTAATTTTTAATCTCAGCTCTTGGGCTGCAGGAATCATTCATCACATGGTGTCAGAGAATGTGGAAATTACACTATGGCTCTTTGTCTATTAATCAGTGTTAATGTTTAACAATATTAATTATTTATATGACCTATTTTGCTTTACATTATTTTGTGAAGAGAACAAGGCCTCGAGCAACAATATGGTGATTTACAATTTCTAATATGCTATAACCCCAAGCTCACGGGGAAACATGATGAATGTGTTTGCAGTAGTGACTGCGACTGGGAATGTCGCTAAATTTGTATATGTTTGAATATGTTTCATTTGGACATTCATGAAAACTCAACGTATACTAACCACGATATACTTCCATATGCCATATTAAATATTCCAATATTACTATATCATCTTTGATATTCCACAATAACATCTGCATATTTCTGGCTAGGCCACATGATAAGATATATTTGTTGATATTGTTTTAGTTAGCTAACAGTGGCAATTGTCTTTCTGGCATGGGCCCAGCCACCATGTGCGATTGGAGACAACACTACACAGTAATAATGTGTTCACAGTGTACATCGTGCTAAGAGAAGTATCCTGACTGAGACACAGCACCACTCTAAAGGGAGGGCCACTTCATGGTTTTTGAATACATTTCTATATTTCTATATTCCTGTCTGTCCGTTGACAGATTTTGATCTCACTGAGATTCCAATGAATTTGGATTACTTAATTGGGCGTAAAAGTCTTCCTCTCTATGTCCAGGGAAGCCTTTCTGTTTACTTCCCCAGCTGCTTCTTCACAAGCTGCATTGTTGATCATTTATCAGACCAATCATTTGTTTTGTTATGAGTGAACACACACACACACACACACACACACACACACACACACACACACACGCATAAACCCAGCCTTGGTGGGTGTCTGCCATGATTTAATACGTTTGCTGCCATTTTGGAATGTCAGCATAAAGAATGTATTGCTAATTAGGTTGCAGCTGAACTTTTGACCTGCTACCCTCACCGTGTGTGTATGCACAGCCAAAATGTCAGCAGTACACAGGAGGTGGTGGTAACACATGCTCCTATAAAGCATCCAATAGTAAATGCACGCACGCACGCACGTGCGTGCGCGCACACACACACACACACACACACACACACACACACACACACACATAGCTGTGACTGCTCCAGATGCCAGCCTTGAAGGTGTGCGGCAGGCAGGCTGCTGCTGGACATCCTATCAGCTGAAGGTTACTGCACACTGTAGGTCAGCCTTGATGTGATTACTGTAAAATGTTATAACCTGTATAATGCTCCACATATTGTGACCATGTGTACATTACACTGTTAAATAGCTTTTATGATCATCTCCTGCTTTTCATGGATAATTGAATACACACATTCAAGGTTTCGTTAGATGCTCTACTTATTCAAACATTTTCCTGAAGAATATGATATGATATCATCTCATTCACCACCTTTTGTTAACAAATAGTTTGAATCAACACAATTTACTAAAGCTATTTTGTAGGGCTGTACCCGAATATCTGAATATTCGTTTGTCTACTATTCGGTTTTCAATTTCGTTATTCGGATTTTCTTTTTTCTTTTTGCACTGCGGCTGCCAAATTGAATTTATTGAAATCTCCAATATCAACGTAAGAGCTCGTGCCTCTTCGGGGGGTGCTAACACTTAACCATAAACTTTATCCTTTACTTTCTCATTCTTTATATGTAGATATTACTTTTCTCCATTAATCTCCACTCCTTTTCTCCGTCACGTTGTTTCCGTAGCAACAACAACTTCCTGTCAACAGTGCTAACTCTCCTTCAAAATAAAAGCATGTCCATACAACATAGGAAGCCAAGCCAAATTAAATGTAAGACTGCAACGTTACAACTGCAACGAAAGTAACACACACAATATCCTTTTCAATTTCAAAGAACATACATTGGGTTATTTACATTAACAAATAACTTTAAAACAACAATATTGTAGAATAACTAATTGAATGCCTTTAATAAACCGAAATACACGTGCTGAAGCCTCCCCCTGCGCGGGCGCGCGCCGGATACCCGAATACCCGAATATTCGCTGCTGATTACTACCGAATATCCGGAGCCCGAAAAATGGTATTCGGGACAGCCCTACTATTTTGTGATGTTATTCAAAGATCCTAAATCTGCTTGGAAAGATGATCCTTGATCCACCAGCCTCAATGAAGAGACCTAAGTTGGTAGACCACTGGACCAAGTAACTGTTTATAAGGTAAACATTCAGTATATTTGGATACTAAAACTGTTGTATTTTTATTTTAAAAAGAGTATTTCTGCACTGTGGTAGTAATACTTTTACTGCAGTAACATATATTCATCCACTGCTTCTTTACTACCAACCAGAGAACATTTAGCTAAGAGGCAACTCAACAAAACATTCCTATAGTAGCTATCCCCAAGTAATGGAACAATCTGAGTCATTTGAACTGTAGCAAAACTATCTGGCAATAAGGTCTATAAGGCTACATCAAAACCTGCCAACGTATTTATACTCCTGGGTGTTTCACTGTGCATTTATCATAGCAATGAGATGGAGGTTGCTAGTTCTTCAGTTGCATTGAGGGCTAGAGTTAGGGTTAACCCTTGCGGTTGTTTCTTCCTTTGGACCATGATGTCACTTGCTGCTAGCATGTTGTTAAAGCTATATAAATAGATGGAAAGATATTCTTGCTTCTGAAACAAAACAACAAATCTTTATGAGCATCTTCATCTGACAGTTTTTTGGAACCATTTGCTGTATGTCCTGTGTAGCTGGTAGCCAGTATTCATTGGCCGTTAGACGATAGCAGTTACTTCCAATCTAAATCTCAAACAATTATTTTCTTCTGGCCTAGACACTTTATCAGACATCCCTCCTAATCTTCCTCCTCCTCCTCCTCCTCCTCCTCCTCCTCCTCCTCCTCCTCCTCCTGCTCCTCACATTTCATCTCCCCATCCTCCATATCTTGTTTTATGTGTCTACTGCCCACAGACCTCTGGGGAAAGAGGAGGGACATGGTGGGGATACTTTTACACGGTGAGCCCAAAACTAGTGAAATAAGCTGCAACACACACACACACACACACACACACACACACACACACACACACACA
>CALSBZ010046523.1:76661-91313 GCA_943591055.1 Gobionotothen gibberifrons
GTGTGTGTGTGTGTGTGTGTGTGTGTGTGTGTGTGTGTGTGTGTGTGAGTGTGAGTGTGAGTGTGTGTGTGTGTGTGTGTGTGTGATTGTGACATTAATAATCATGGTGCAATGCTCTCTCATTTATTATACACGACCACATGTTTTTGTCACCATTACTCCGGGGTTACATCCACCTGCATATTAGAAGAGAGCTGTATGTGCATGTTGTCCACTGTCAGTCTAATTAAGGAAGCGTCAATTTCCTTAGACCATAAAGGATGAAAAGCCATTATAAGGCGTAGTGTTACATCCACAAACACATTGAGTACTAAGGCTTCTCTTCGCTTACATGGAGGAAAAAAGGCTCATTCTTCCCTGCTGTCTCTCTGGTACCAAGGAAGTTCAAAAAGCATTGCATTAGGTCCTGTGTCCACAGAGCCTTTTCTCTGCATGCAGAAAGGTGCTGGCAGGGTGCTGGGGAGAGCATCCGTCCATCGAAAACCCTCCTAGTGCTTATTTTATTGCTTTTATTTCGATATTTTTACGATGTGTCACAACGGTTGTGTGCCACTTGCAATGTCCTCATGGCTTTTATTATCTGTTTATGCCACTATATATTTGTTTGACATGGTTTTTTCACCATTACAACCCACCAAAAGAGTCTTGCTCTCACACTTTGATGAGCTAGTCCCTGCTCAATCTGCAACATCTAGTGTCCACCAAGGAAATCCGCTCAAACAAATTGCCCTTTTGGTCTTTGTTATAATAGTTTTAGTCTGAAAGACATGGTCAAATACAAGATTCTCCACTAATTTAAAACGTTTTTTGTTTTTAAAAAGACGCTGGCACACAAGAAGAGGCACTTTGGGGACATAGGCCCATAGTAAGGTACAATATTTTACACTAACACCAATATTAATTTTCAAGTTGTTGTATATTTCTCATTGTCATATTGGCTAGTGTTTTTTTTGTTACATGAACAAATTTTTCATAAGGATCTTCGATTATGTCATTAAATAATTATGACATTTGACAGTTGTAATATTAACTTGGCAGTGCTCTCTACATCCAATCATATTGGTAATGTCCATGTGTACAAAATGCCTGGAATCATTTGGAAGTCTGTTCTATAGAATAACCAACCCAAAAGAAACATGGTGGACTAACATAAACAGTAATTGTACAAGCAAACCATTTCCCCATCATCTTTGAAATCCCTTCACAACCTGACATCGCTTAAACCTGAAAGACCAAGCTTTGTGAGACTCTGTGCCCTCTTATATCCATCTACTGCGGTGGTGAAATGCTCTGTAAATGACCGAAAGAGCTGGCGGCCTTCTTAGTAATGGTCTCGTTTAATTTAATTGGTAATTATCCAAATGTGCCAGCACTAATGATGAGAGCAGATTTGAGGTGGCAGCGTATGGGTTGGGTTATGCTGGAAAATAACTTATTTTAGGTGGGTTATCAGACACATTCATAGTGATTTACTCTGATGTACACGTTAAAAGTGTTGGGAAAAGTGAAAACAAGAGTCTTTTTCCTTTTCCTTAAGGTGTCAGGGTTCCAACCATCCAACATGATGATGGTACCTTCAGGGATATCTGATATGACTTCATATGTTTATCTTAATCTGTACAATTAAAAACACAACTTTTAATGACACAATCTTCCCCTTACCTTTACATTTTTAGATTTTGCGGGTAAACATTATGGGTTGTTTCCGGACCCACTCCGATTCTGTGCTGGTTGTTGAAACTTCTCCCAAATTGCAACCAACTCTTCTGCTACTTTCTATTGAACGCTCAGGATTGTATTACTAAATGTGCATAATGCACTTTATTTGACTCGAAGTGGAGTCGAAAGAGATGAGTTTTTAGTCTGCGCCGGAAGATGTGTAAGCTTTCTGCTGTCCTGATTTCAATGGGGAGCTCATTCCACCATTTAGGGGCCAGGATAGCAAACCCATGTGTTTCTGCTGATGGGAACTTTGGTCCCCCTCGCAGTGCAGGTGCAGCGAGCCGTTTGGCTGATGCAGAGCGAAGTGCACGTACTGGGGTGTACGGTTTAACCATGTCCTGGATGTAGGAAGGGCCAGATCCATTCGCAACATGGTACGCAAGTACCAGTGTCTTGAAGTGGATTCTAGCAGTTACTGGAAGCCAGAGAAGGGAGCGGAGTGAACAAGTGCCAGTGTTATTGGCTGACATCCATGAATAACAGTACTTCTAATATCCCATAAACTAGGTATGATTTAAAGACTTAGTAGGTATAATGTAAAATGAGAACAAGGTAAATTAAGTACTGCAAATAAATGAAGCTTAAAGACTTGCAGAGACCAAACCATATCAAAAACAAATGTGCTACATCATTGCAAGAAGAAGCTGTTTAATGTCTTATGAATAAAGCATGGGTCCACAATTATGTAAAACTGAATGGGTTACAGGACATTTAATGTTATTGATACATCTTCCAAACCAATGCAATAATGTCCTGACATTTAGCACTGAGCTTTACAGTAACCATTATCTACCTATCTCTCCATAATATTACATTAGACTTTCATTGAACTTCCATCCAAAGAAGCGAATTACAATAAGTCCTTTCAACCATGAAGATTCAAACTCAATGAGCTAAACCATTGTAAGTGCTACTGCATTATATTCAAGTGCTAAGTACACAAGTGAGACCTTTTATTTGATGTATTCTTTTTATTGGCCAAGGTGCAGTGGAAACAGGTGGATGTTCAATCTGCGATGGAAGATGTGTAAACGTTCTGCTGTCCTGATATACATGAGGAGATTGTTCCCCCATTCTTCAGCCAGACATGTTTTTGGGGGTATTTCTGTCCCACATTTGTGTACCAGTATTGCAAGTTACCATACCCTACTGCGGACACACACTTGCAAATAGATATGTACTTAATCAAATCAGTTATTGCTTTCTAACACCAACTATCATCTGTTGTCTTTCAGTTGCATTGTTAAGCGATATCTTTTGAAATGGTAGCAGAAATGGATCATGGCTAAATGAGGTTTTCTGGCCCAATGGATGCCCTTCTGCTGATTGATGCGTTAACCGGAGTCGACAGCAGTGAATGTGGGCACCATTGTGCTGTATTTCTCTGTATGGGTGAGATAATGCACCCTCCCCATCTCTCTTCCTGGCTCTCCTCCTCCGGTCTTGTTGTGCTGTTTGTTTTCTCCTCCACCTCTCATGTTCTCCGTTTCAGCTCGTCTGCCAGTCTGCCTTTCTGTGTCTTGCTACTCTCCTTCCAGAAAGAGGGCACTGTAATTATCACAGTAGGATAGAAAGCAGACCTAGTGTTTTGCTGCATAGAAGGATTTGGCGGTACGGCCTCTTAAGACAAATTAAATAAAAATAACCCAATTGATGTTAGGAACTTCAATTTTGTAAAAGCATCAGGGCATACACAACACATGACAAGACAAACAAGGAGTTGGCAACGAACAAGTGCAGCGTAAAACAAGGGCTTGACTAAAGCTTCACAATTCTTTCTTGTGTATGATTCTGTGTCAGGTCATGGTGTTTATGCGTAAATCACATTTTACTTTCAACTCGTTCAGATCTAATGTGGATGTGAATCTCAGTCTTTTTGAAAGAATTGCTGACATACCCCTTTTCCACCAATGCGATTTCAGGTTCGGTTCAGAGTTTGTGGCCGATTGCAAACAAGTTTTCTGTTCTTCCACTGAAGAGGAATGCGTTCACGAAAACTAGTTCAACTTGAGGCTGCAGCAAAGCAGCAACAGTTTGCGGCAACTGTAGACATGTGTGGCAGAACCAGTAGTGCCAAAATCACAATGTAGCAAGAAAGCGATTAAACACGATATATATAACCGTTGCGCAATAATCACCACGCTTTCGTGTGGCATATTATTTATTATTCACCAAACAGTTGCGACATTGAGATATACATTATGTGTGATCGCATTTTCAATTAAACACGACAAAAAACAAAGTATTCTTTGGTTTTATGGCTCTAAATCTTGTTATTGATTAGTCAGACAGGGTTCAGTGGCGAGGCTAAAATCCATGTAATACAAGAGAAATGTTACATATTTAAATCCTTATTTATGGTGTTATGGTGCCGAACAGCCAATTAAAACTGAAGAACATATGAGGAGCTCTTTTCCAAAACGCTATATATCCATTTTAATAGTTGTCAGGAAAATTACATTTTTTACCTAGACCCACACATTTTGTTAATATTAAATTTATATATATATATATATATATATATAGGATATATAGCGATTTGGCATGAAACGTTGATAGAGCAGTGAATAGGTTCAGTACACAGCAAAAATGGCACAACAAACTCAATTTTCAATTTGGCTTTTATAGCGTTTTGGAAAAGAGCTCCTCATATATATTTACAGTATGGGGTAATAAGCATCTGTCCAACTGTGAAACAAACTAGCCCGAGCAAGGCACTAGAACCAAACTCATTTTAGTGGAAATGGGGTTACAGTGATTTTATCTTCAGAGGACATTTCTTGTCAGTCAGCAGCATTTTCAACAAAGTCTCCAGCACCATCTGGAATCAGCGTGGGGCTAGACATGAATATAGATATGAAGATAGATATTGTGGCAGCCATTGTGGATATTGTGCCCATTAACATTATTGGAGCTTCCCTACAGAGGTTTATTGTAATCTTGTTGTATTCACATGCTCTCTGTTAGCTGTGGGTAATTATTTTGGTGGCTAAAGAACCGTTTTCAGCCTCCTGCTATACATTATTCTGCTGCATGTGTCAGCCCCTCACAAGGTGTATGCTGCTTCGTCAGCAGGTGAGCTGGTAGCTAAGAGAGAATAGCTGCTAACACATAGCTGTGTATTAGCAAGGTCAGAGCCAGCGGTGTGTTGGGGGTGTGGAGGCTGCCGGCTGCTGTTTGCCACACAATTCAAGGCCAATTAGCCCGCGATGAAAAGCTAATGAGAGGGTGTTTAGAGCTGACAGTAAGTAGGGCTTCTCTGTGGAGAATGATAGTGTTTTTGTGTGTCACTTTCCCTTGTGGTGTGTGTGTGTCTGCGTGTGCAAACATTTAGCAGACACAGGCTTGTGGGGTTTCCTTGTATAGAACAACATGGCAATTATGCACTTAAGACACATTTAAATGATGTGAATTCCCAGGGATGCGGCTGTCGAAAGAACATAACTTTTAGTGATACATTTTTTAACACTTTAATTTGTCTAGAACCAAAAAGAGTGTCTATCATCACACCCTTGTAGTAGTATTGCATTGCTCAAACATTATTAAACCACATACAACTTTACTCTGAGTTATTATAGGCACCTTAAAGGTTCCAGTGACTCTGTATGTCAGTTTGACAAAATTACCTCATTACACTCCACTTTTCCCCACCGTATAACATAGGGGATGTAAGAGAAATGTCAAGGACATTTCAGACAAAGACAAATGAAATGTTATGTATTTAAAGTGTGGTATACATTTTGTGTTTGGATACATGTTTAAAGCTTATCATTTTTGTTTGATTATATGTATGTGTGTATATGTGTGTTGGACTGTATGTGTCCAGGAAGAATAGCCAGTGCTCATGCTAATGGAGATCCTATGATTTTGCTATTTTATGTTTGTTTCGTACAGTATCACTTCTCAGCTGTACGCTATACCTTTTCGATAAATAGTTCAAAGATGAATTCAATGGTCTATCATTAATTTATTTCAAATGCAAACTAAACCCCCTCTCCAGAGCAAAGGAGCGCAACAAAATCAAGCATCAGGATTTGTAATGATGTGCAGCACAATGACAGTTTTCTATACACTCACACACATTTATAACACTATGGTGTGCTTTGGAAATGACAGGCAGCAAAGCAAACAAGAGAAAATATGATTTGGCCTAAAATATGCAATTATGCAAACAGTACTGGTGTCTACAATCCCACCAGAGATAACTCAATCAAAACATGTAAGATTAATTATCTCTATCTATATGGATTTACAAGTCACACAGACGCACACATTGGATTACAACTGTAAAACATTTGCTGCAGAGTGTGATGGGGATAGATCCAGCTGCCCATGGCGTCTCTCTCTAGTTAGTCCTTGTGAACACTGTCTCCGATCTCAATTCTAGTATCTAAAGGGGAGAGCCATGTACCATGTACATGTGGTGCACGTCAACGCACCGCACACTGCCCGACAACCAGCCCTCAGAGCAACATATGGGGACAGGAATAAACTCCGATGGCCACAAGTATGTGTTTGTTTGTGTTTGTTTATGTGTGGTGTCAAACATAGCACAGAACACTTTTCCCAGACGCGTGTTTACGGTTCCTCCAAATTTGGAAGCCTCCCGGCTAATGTTGGATTGTATCAATTGAAAATAATAGCCGGCTAAATTCAATCTGCACAGTTGTAACAGCAGTGTTGCCGCAAGCTACTAGTATAATGAGTATTTTCTAGACATATGCCATTTCTTCCAGCAAACACGTAATAAGAAGCACCATAAGGGAGTACATGGACTTTGACTTGTTGGTTGATCTTGCCGGTTACGTTTTAAGCAAAGGTGAGGTGTCATGGCCATTTCCACTGATCATAATTCCATTGTTGAGGTATACTAAAATAGAAAAATACTGTGCAATTTTCCAAACTCACATTGGTTTCGCATACAGCATCTCTGTAAAGTGTGTGTATTCACTTTCTCCACTAAACGGCTCGCTGCAGCTCTCCCCCCCTCCCTGTGAGCCCAGTGTGCTCCGATTGGTCAGCTCGGCCCCTCTGTTCTGATTAGTCAACCACCAGAGAGGCTCCTCCGAAAGGTGCCAAGCTGACAGTTAGCTGCTAGCTAGCTGCACACACCATGATATGCCAATATATACGCCTTACACACCCCGCAGAACCTCCATAACATGTACAGATTCGAGTATAGACATTTGAGGCGTAGAACGGAAGAAGAGTACGTTATTTTTACCTGTAATAAACTACTACTTTGTTTGATGAAAAATCAAATCATGGTTTGCTATATATGAATGATATGTTATAGGAGCAAATACTTCAGGGAAGAAAGGCTACTAAGTATTTTCTATCAAACTTTATTTTAGAAATGTACAAAATGAACATAAATATACATATATACACGGTATATCTTCCATTCCTCCCCTTATAGGCGTTGTCCCCTTTTCGCCGTCTTGCAAGCTACAACCGAGGCTGAGGCAGTGGTCATGCCGTCTTCATCATGTATTGTCCGCCAGATACGCCAGGAGTTTCCTGATCTGGCTGGATGAAATCAAATGCAAATCATAAAATATTATATAATAGAAACGTAGTTGTTTTAGATTTGTTAGTAGTAGTTGTGGTAGGAGTGTGTATCTCAACACCGTTAGATATTGCCAGCTAATATGCTAACCTAGCTTTCTTGTTTACCTTGGTAGCATATGAACGTTAGCTCGGAGAAAAGGCAACTAATGTAGTGTAATAAAACCACTATGAACAAAAGCTAGTGGTTCATATTAGGCTAGCAATAACGTGTTTACAATTGCAATCTTATACAGCGGTCTGCTACGTTCGGTCATTCCTTGTAGCTGGCATGAATGAGAGCATGTATAGCTAGCCTCGTTAGCATGCACTGTATGAGTATTCCGTGTGTGAATGCAGACATTCTCCTGCCATCACAAACATGTAAAGCCATCTGCTGACATTGCAGTTTATATATGTAAACGTTAGCAACTGAGCATGCACAGAGCCGCGTTGCGTCGAGGAAAACCACACATAATGTACTGGCCGTAAGGGAAATCACCCGGAGTATACTGTATGAGTATTCCGTATGTGAATGCAGACATTCTCCTACCATGACAAACATGTAAGGCCATCTGCTGACATTGTAGTTAATATATGTAAAGGTTAGCAACTGAGTTAGCCCAGTTAGCACCGTGTCAATGGCTATTAGTACCCCAAAAAACGTTTACCCATTTTCACAGTTGTGGTAGATATAGCTTGCTTGTTTTAAACATCATAAATACACAAACAACAATGAATACTTACAGGTTGTGTACCCGAATCTCCCGCTGGTTCAAACAAAGTAGGAACAGCATCCTCCTTCAGTGTCCTACGCTGTACAAATCCGGCATCCAACAGTACATGTTTAGGCTGGCAGAGGGTGCGGCGGCTGCGGCCAGCGCCGCTGGGTGTGGCCATAGCTTCTCTGGATTGTCCCATTTAGTTCCGGGTACGTGCTTTCGTAAGCACGACCCGGAAGAATCAAATGGATGATGACGTTTCACCAACGAGGCGTTTTGGGGAGGTATTTTTTCGCTACAGGGTGTACTTTGAGGGTTTTGACTCTGCACACCGTTTACATGCAGAAAAACCTTCATAACACACAAGGGGACGGGTAATAACCGGAAAAGCATGACATGTCACCTTTAAGACTTAGCTCAAAGACATTTTGGGGTACACAGTAGTCATTTGGCAGTTAAGGCTCTGATGTTAGGCCAATGGGGTTTTATGCGTATCCACTACAAATACACATAAGACAAAGGGTGATCAAGTTTGATTTACCCACATCTGTTTATCAGGAAAACACAAAAAATGCAATGAATAAAGATATTTCTTCCTTAATGTAAACCCCAATAATCTGGTAAATGTCGCAAAAAAACCATTTGTTCAAGATCTAATTGAAAACAAATGCCAGTCCCATTGCTCTAGAAATACACATTATTTGCAGCACTTTTAAACCTTGGAGACCATAAGATTTGTAGCTGTACCCGTGGCTAATTTCAATCCAAGACATATAGAGCATGTGTTATGTTTTTGATTGAATAGTGAAAAACTGAACAAAATCACAAAGTGGATTCAAAGGGTTAACGCCGTGTTTTTGCATCATTACTGTGCCTCCCCGCTGGCTCTAGATTTTCAAAGGAGAGTTGTACTGACCCGGATGACTGAAACTGTTCTCAGAGACTCCCAGTAGGAAAGTCCTCGAAACCCCCACAGTGCCAAAGCCCCACATCCACCCTCGCTGACTGAAGTTGACAATAAGATGACAGTTTAAGGTCAGACGAAAATTGAAGTGTTGTTTTTGGCATTTCACTCGTTTGGGTTCTAGCCTTTCTTCCCTGGATGACTGTTGAATTGCAGGCTCAGGCATCGGTTTGCATTGTTTCAGATACGGTGGTTTTTGGTCACACTTTCAGAGCCAAACTTTTGTTTATCTTCAGTTAGAGGTTAAGACTGGATCAGTTCCTGTTTGAAACAAAACAAGTGTGTACTCTTGCAGGAGCTGTGTGCATGTGATTGTAAAGTTGAAATGTGTAGATATCGCTCTTCACTTCAGCAGTGTGTTATTATCTGTGTACTCACACACAGTCTGCCTATTCCCGCCCCATCCTTATGTGGTGGAAAGTGCAGAGTCATCAACATGTAGACCACTGTGGCCACAACATGGCTTTTACCGGATCAGGCTTTTCTCCCAAAGCCCAAAATGGCACATATTTGTGGCTGCTTACTTTCAGAACACATTTCTTTTCTTCCTGAAAAAGTGAACACAATCTCAATACAGCAGCTACTTGAGTTCCATTTCAAAACCATAACTGGTTTGCGTCTCGAGATATTACATGGTTTTAAAACGCAGGGCTGCAGTTTTCATGTATTTCAGGACACGGGTTATGATAGGGTCATGGTACCAACGGCCCATAATTGTTCCCTTTGCACTTTGTTTTTAGTGTTTGTTTTGGAGATGTTACACTGCTCTTCCTAGCCATACAATTATTTTGTTCCTTCTCAAACCACCGCTGGTTTTTCTGAAACTTGCAATTGACTGTTGACACTTATCTTAGTGTCCAGAGGCCACACAAGGATGATGTCAGCCTTCATTTTGGTTGCCTGGTAACTGTAGACCCCCCCCCCTCCCCTCCCCTCCCTACTTCCAATCAATGTCGATAGTCCAATGGACAAGAAAAGGGTAAAATAAGTAGCCTTTTAATATGTTATGTCCTTCTCCCTGTTGCTAACCTTTTCCCCCCTGTTTCTGTCTCCCTCAGGATGGAGTGATGATGGGATGGATGTGAATATGGGCCAGAGGGCAGGCATGCGAGCCCCTCTCCTTGGCCTGGTCCTGTTGCTGCCGTTGCTGCTTTTGAAGCCACCACCCTGCTGCGGCCAGAATACCCAGGGGGGCCTTCAGGATGGACCTCACTTTGGCTTCACTCAGGCTGTCTACCATGCTATGGTTTACGAAAACTCAGCAGCACGCACCTATACCATGAGTAAAGTTAAAATGGGCATCCACCTGGCCCAGCGCTCCTGGGATGTGCGTTACAGAATCACTTCTGGTGATGACGAAGGGTTTTTCAAGGCAGAGGAGTATGTGCTGGGAGACTTCTGCTTCTTACGCATGAGGACTAAAGGTGGCAACGCAGCAATCTTGAACAGAGAGATTCAGGATAATTATGTATTGACGGTAAAGGCGTCTGTCAAGGGAGAACCCCTCCTTGAGACCTGGACTAAAGTCAGTATCCAGGTCATGGATATGAATGACTTGCGACCCTTGTTCTCACCCACCACTTACTCCGTCACTATTGCAGAAAGCACTCCTCTCAGGACTAGCATAGCACAAGTTACCGCCACAGATGCAGACATTGGCTCCAACGGGGAGTTTTACTATTTTTTCAAGGATAAAATGGAGCTGTTTGCCGTACACCCAACCAGTGGAGTGGTTTCTCTCAGTGGAAAGCTCAATATTGATGAGCAGAACCGCTACGACTTAGAAATCCTAGCTGTGGACCGCGGCATGAAGCTCTATGGAAATAATGGGGTCAGCAGCACAGCCAAGCTTTTCGTCCACGTAGAGCGTGTGAATGAGCATGCCCCTGTCATGAATGTTGTCACCCATAGCCCCTCGTGGCTTGACAAAAACCCTGTGTATGCCATGGTCACTGTTGAGGACCTAGACGAAGGTTTAAATGGGGAAGTAGACTCAGTGGTCATTGTTGGTGGAGATCCTCTAGAGCAGTTTTTCATAGAAAGGTTTGTGGAGGGTGAGTTTGCCATCAAGGCCTCTGAGTCAGTCAATTGGGAGACTTACCCTTATGGCTGTAACCTGACTTTGCAGGCTAAAGATAAAGGAGTCCCACAGAAGTTCTCTGCCGTCAAGGTTGTTCACATTATGGTCAAGAAACGGCAGACAGTGGAAGCTACTTTTGAGAAAGAGTTGTACGATGTAAGCCTCAGTCAAATTTCACCACCAGGAACAACCGTAGAGGCTGTTAAAATCAAGCCAGAGCCCGATGATGCAGAATATATCCTGACACCGTCTGCAGACTCAGCCTTTTTTCAAATGAACACCCTAACAGGTGTAATCTCCACCACTCACTGGTTCACTCAGCTGACCCAGGATGTCTTTAATCTTGAGGTAATGGAGATAGATAGTGAGCTCAAAGTTAAAGTGAGGGTTAATATTGAGGATGCCAATGACAACATACCAACATTTGATCAGTCTTCTTATGAGGTTTTGGTCAATGAAAGTGTACTAGTTGGGACCAATGTATTAACAGTCTCCGCAGTGGATGTGGATAAAGGAGAAAATGGATACATTACTTATAGCATTTCCAGCCTTCAGCCATTACCCTTCAAGATCAATCAGTTTTCTGGTATCATCAGCACCACTAAAGAGTTGGACTTTGAATCTTCATCAGAGAGCTACGTGTTTGTTGTCAGAGCCTCTGACTGGGGGTCCCCTTACAGGCGAGAGAGTGAAGTAAATGTAACGATCCACCTGGAAAATGTAAATGACAACCGGCCATTGTTTGAGAAGGTTGCATGCCAGGGGGTGATCTCCAGGGATTTCCCAGTGGGTGATGTGATAACCACAATGTCTGCTATTGATATCGATGAGTTGGAGCTAGTAAAATACAAGATCATTTCAGGGAATGAATGGGGGTACTTCGACCTCAACGCAGATTCAGGGGTCCTCTCATTGCAACATTCCCTCGACGCAGCCAGTCCAAAGAACGGTCTGTTTAATCTCAAAATAACTGCTACAGATGGCGAGAACTTTTCTGATCCTATGTTTGTTAACATCTCGGTATCTCATGGGAAATCTCCTCCCAAAAGTTTCAATTGCAGAGAGACAAGGGTAGCCCAAAAGTTAGCAGAAAAGTTACTCAAAAAGTCAAAAGCTAGCATGAAGCCCAAAATCGAGGAAGGATTTATTGACCTTTTCTCTGTCAATCGGCAAACACCCCAATTCGACAAAGCTTTTCCGACAGATATTGCTGTGCGGGAAGACCTAATGATAGGTTCCAGTGTTTTTAAGGTCAATGCATATGATGGGGACACAGGTTTCAATGGTCAGATTCTATTCTCTATTTCAGATGGAAACACTGACAACTGTTTCAACATCGACATGGAGACTGGTCTTATCAGTGTCTTCTTGCCTATGGACAGAGAAAAAAGGGATCGATATCTCCTCAACCTTACTATTTATGACCTTGGCCTGCCACAGAAAACTGCCTGGCGTTTGCTTACTGTTTACATTGAGGATGCTAATGATAATGCACCCCAATTTCTGCAAGAAGGAGGCTATACAATTGTCATACCTGAGAATACTGCTATAGGAACGGATGTCATCCAGGTTGAGGCCACTGACAAAGATCTTGGACCCAATGGGGAGATTGTGTACTCTGTTTTGTCCAGCACCACCCAGTTTGGTATCAACTCTACTAACGGGATAGTGTATGTTGCTGGCCAACTCGACAGGGAGTTTGTTCCGGTCTTCAACCTAAAGATCGAGGCCCGGGACAAGGCAGAGAAAGGGAGCCAGAGGTTTTCAGCGACCACTTTAAAAGTAATATTAGAGGATGTGAATGACTGTCCCCCACTATTCATCCCCAATGTCTACAAAGCCAGGGCTCTAGAGGATCTTCCAGTAGGAACTGTTGTGGCCTGGTTAGACACCCAGGACCCAGATCTGGGGTTGGGAGGCCAGGTCCGTTACTCACTAGTCAACGATTATAATGAATGGTTTGAGGTAGACAGGGCCAGCGGGGCTATTCGACTGACAAAAGAGCTAGACTACGAGACTCGGCAGTTCTACAACCTTACTGTGAAGGCCAAAGACAAGGGAAGGCCTGTTTCTCTTCTTTCTGTCACCTCTGTGGAGGTAGAGGTCGTAGATGTGAACGAAAACCTCTATGCTCCATACTTTTCCCAATTTGCCTTGACAGTATCAGTTAAAGAGAATGCCCGGATTGGAACTACCTTACTTCAAGTCACAGCCGAAGATGAGGACACTGGCAGAGATGGAGAAATCCAGTACTCCATTCGTGATGGGAGTGGGCTTGGACGATTTGCCATTGATGAAGAGACAGGTACGTTCCTTCTTTAAATGTCATATGAATCATGTTGTTAATAAGTATTGCACTGGGGTCGTCACATATATATTTGTTACATATGTGTACTTTTCTACATATGTGTACTCTTCTAACTGTAACAGTTGGATGTTAAGGTACTTGTTAGGTTTCTTTACAGTAAGTCTCAATGTCCAGAAAGGTGACACTCTGCACTTGACTGATATTATGTCAAAGATACATGTTCTAAATGTAGGGGTGCAATGGTCGATATGGTACAAAATACAAAATATGCAGAACAATGCAATTCAAATGAAATATGACGTCATTATGGCTTATGGTTCAAATAAGCATTAATATATCTCAGCATAAAAAAAGCTTTTATTTATTTGAATCGCTGATTGACCACACAGCGAGCATTCTTAGTGACCCAAATCAAACACATCAAAGATGTTGCAAAACAACAGGTGCATGCTGAGTCTCAGGAGCAAAGAGAGACAGAGTAGCTGAGTGGACTGGTGATGCTATGCATTGAGAATGAATGAGCAGAGAAAAACAACCTGAACTTGAGGTTCAATTTGCATAATGTGTGTAACTCAGTGAACAGGGAAGGATGCCCACATCGGCATTGCCTTGAAACCCAGCCTTTTGATTTAATGTGTGTACATTTGGGTTGTGTATTTGTGTGTGAAGTTTATATCATGTACACTTCTCCATGTTGTCTCCCTTGGCCAAGCTTCATTTGGCTGTTAAAGTGGCAACACATGTATTTGCTTTAGTTTAATGCTTGTCTATGACTCTATACCTTAAGTGGTCAATAATAGTCCACGTTTTGTCTTGGTCTTTTCTGGTTAACCAACTCAAGTGAGAAAGGTGAACAAACAGTATATTTATATTGGATAATCAGTTGTATTCACACTTGTTTCACTAGTTTATACATTGACATGTTAAATATAATTGCTCTTTATTTTGTACCTCAAGGGTGCTCTTTGATGGAATACTTAATTATAAAAATATCACCACCATGTGGGAAATTTGAAGCCAAAGCAGATTTGTTGTTTTGGCTTCAATTGTCCATGCCTTTACGTTGTATTCACTGGTTTTATTTAGTGACTTTGGTGTTCATATGTTTAAAACTCTATACTATACCATATACACCATCCCACCAAACCAACTATCTTGCCTTACAAAAGACTACTTGCTAGACTATAGCAGCAGCACACTACCTCCTGTTGCATCCACCTAGCCAAGTGTTTCGCTGTGACACGTTCAAGTCATGGCCAGTGAAATTGACTCAAGACAAAATACCTAGCCACTCAACTCCCTCCCCCCC
>CALSBZ010046523.1:108566-126817 GCA_943591055.1 Gobionotothen gibberifrons
TGTGTGTGTGTGTGTGTGTGTGTGTGTGTGTGTGTGTGTGTGTGTGTTAGTCAGCAGCACTCGTGTGAAAGCTAATGAGAATGTGCATGGAAAACCCTCTATGATGAAGCTAGGGTTAGACAATACAACAAGTATATTCTTCCGTCGGAGTTGGCTAATCAAGAGCACTCAACACAGTCAGTCACACACACACACACACACACACACACACACACACACACACACACACATACACAAGTAAACAAACTAGACACATACATGCAAACACTTCTTGCCACACTCCACATTGACCCAGACAACCCATAGGAGAGCAGGCACACATATGATGTGGGAGGTTGCAGTCAGTTTTGACTAGACTTTCCGCTGGTGAGGCATCACATTATTACATCACGTGTTAATATTATAACAGTTAGCTTTTAGTCACACAGTTTTACAGGCTGTGGTCCGGCTGGCACTTCACTCACCCAGTCTGTTTTTTGAGTAAAGGAAATAGAGTGCTTTATTAGAATGTGTGGTGGGCTGCTCGCTATCACTCAACACCACATTTACATCTCCATCATTTAGCCACCTTATCAGATCTCCACATATTTGCCAGTTTGAGTGTGTGTGTTAGAAATGATCTGTAACTTCAGAGTAAAAACAGATGAATGGATTTCAAAATGAGACCTCCTGCTGTGCAGAATAATTGTTAGGTATTTATGATTATTCACGGTTAAGTGATACACACAAAAATAAGTAACGGTTACAAGTGGGAAACATCAATTAGACTCTTTGGCTAGGCAATAAAGGATGCAAAGCAACAGGTTATAAACTACTATAAATAGCAGCAGAGAGACGATTAAGTATGACAGCAGGGTGATACTCACAACTTGTCCCTTAGTTACTTCACTGCAACTTCAGCTCCTTTAGTTGTACAGTAGACAAATCAAGGCGTTACAACATACTAAAGCATTTAGAATGTACAACATCATTTCCTTAGGAGAACACGTTTTTTCACATAATGTTTCACACATGGCAGGCAACCAATTTCTTTTATCTGTTCTTCTTTTGTTGAAGTCTTTTTATTGGTTTAAAGCAAAAAAAAGGAACAATTCAGCTATTCCAGTGTCAATCAATACATGCAATGGGAAAAACTCAAGCAGATGATGCAATGAAATGAAAAGATAATTACACGGCAACCAATTCCTCTCCTCCCAAAAGACTCTTCTGGTTATTCGCGTAGGAACTACTTTTCATCAAATAAAAAGTCCCTATAGAAACAGTTGACAAGGTGTTCTCTGGGATTTTTTAGAGCAAACTGAATATACCATTCAACAAAAAGGAATAGCTAATGCTGCAGTGAAAAACAGTCTAAACATTACTTTGCTTAGCAATGTTGTCTTTCACTTGGTGTGTTCTACAGCCAGTTCTCCAATGTCTCTCAGCCGTATCTGGATAATGAAACATTTAAAAGGCTTAAATAATCTGAACACTAATTTTCTCTTTTTGTCTTTTTTCAACCAGGGTTGATCTACACCACCGACATGTTGGACCGCGAGACCAAGGACTCCTATTGGCTGACAGTGTATGCCAGCGACCACGGCGTTGTGCCTCAGTTCGCCACCATCGAGGTTTTTGTCCAGGTGGAAGATGTTAACGATAACGCGCCGCTGACCTCAGAGCCCCTGTACCGGCCCTCAGTGCCCGAGAACTCTCCACGGGACGTTTCTGTGATCCAGATACAGGCCCAGGACCCCGACGCAACCCCCCCTGCTGCAGCTGACAGGCTCAACTATCGCATCGTCAGCGGCAACCCGCAGAACTTCTTCACCATCAACACCCGCACTGGTGAGTAACGGTGTGCATGTCACCCAGGAGATTGCTGTTTGTGTTAACCTGTTAAGCCCGGCTTTTTTTCACGAAACTGTGTCTCAGGGCTTCTTAACATTTAACAACCTATTAATGTGTCATACCAACTTAACGGGAAGAAACTCAGCTAACTGACGATATGAACCACTTTTACCGAAACAAAACACAAGTCTCACAAGAAGCGTCTAAATGAGCCCTGAGCGAAAAAATGCTAACGCACTTAGCACAGAACCCACGGTATAAATACTTTATTACTTATCGGATCTGCACAAACAAGATATCAGCTATATAGCTGAGATTCCACATATTCTAGAGGTGTAAGTATCATCACTGTGCGACCAAAACTCGCGGCAGCTAAGGCAAACCCAGACATCACACAACGTAGCTTTACGGAGCCACTCTGTTGCCAGATTTGAGAGAAATAAGCAACCAGGTCTATGAAAACAAGCCCCAAAGAAGCAACACATACATGATGTTGTGTCATTTGAAACCAAAACTAAGGCCTCAGGATGACTTTAAGACTTGAACATGGTCATTTTTGTTTTGTAACATTAAATACATTTAAAAAAAATAAATAATAATAGTAATAATCACGTGATCGGCCCCGATCGGCCAATTTACACTTTAATGCGTGCTATAAAGAAGAAATAAACCTGATAAATACACAAATAACATGAACAGATGGATAGACAGCTCAGAGCTGTTGTTCTACACTTTAACTTAAAGCATAGGGTTATGAAATAATAGCTAACTCAGTTAGTATTCATCTCATGTGCACGTATGAACAGTCCTAAAGATGTCAGGACTCTAAGAGCAGTGAGGGAAATTGTACAATAATAGCGTCTCTATAGTGTGTGTTGGATGAAGTAAAGGCAGGGTAGAGAAGGAGGAGAAGGCGGTTGCCGGGGGAAACAAAAACAGCAGCTGTATCGTCTGAACACACACACTGCCTCACACAGTTTGTTCTGCAGATAAGGTGGAGAGAGGGGGAAATATAATTGGCTGCTGCTATATTTATCTTTTCTTTAGTCGAGATCTCCTTGCTTTGAATTTGATTCTTTTCCACCCATTTGTCTCAGGCCACTGCTCCTCTCTCTGCCTTTATTAAAGTGATTGTTGCACTTAGCTTTTTTCTATTGTCATCTCTTATCTCATCATGTCCTCTCTTTCTGTCATCCTCTCATGCGCTCTGCTTTACTCCGACTATCTCCCTTCTTCTCTTGATAGCTGTTTCCCGATGTTTATGGCTGCGAATCCGTCTCCTCTCTCGGTCTCAATGGCAGATGTTGAATATTTGATTTAGTCGTAATGAAACTTTGATGAGGGACTGCAGATCATCCATAAAGCCTGTAGCACTCTTCCTCTCTGTCACGTTTGTTGTTAACTTCCTCTTTCCTTCTGCCTGATTGTCTCTCTTTAGCTCTCCGTTTATTCATTTATCACTTCTCCTCTAATTCTAATCCCATCTCTGTTACGGTGGGAACATAGAAACCCTCGACACAGTCCACTGGGATGTTATCAGGTTCGGATGGTTACTTAAAAAATGTATTCAGTTGCAATGACAATACAAAATATGTAATCAGGAACCTAATCGATGAAAAAATAATGTTACCTGATTAATCTCATCAATATCAAATGAAATGCAAACAAAAAAAAAGACCAATTTAAGTTTAAGGAACCCAAGATATTCTCTATAAAATTTAGTTTTTAAAAGGAAAACCTTAGTTTCACTAAGCAAATCCAGGAAGTAATATAGAGCAATAAAAAAGTGCACAACTCATATAGTGCAGGAGAAAATATATCTAAGCAAACACAAAATGCTCCAATTTAGTTTAATTAGTATGCACACTATTTTGAGAACACATGGGTTCTTTATTTTAAAATTCATGTAACATTACAATCCGGCTTTTAGCCCCATTTGTTAGAAATGTAACAACAATCTGATTACGTAACCAGTTAAGCCCCCTGCCCCCGGTACCGGGGGGCAAAACGCAACATCTTGCAAGAAACAGCGTCTGAGGGCTTCTTAACATTTAACAAACTATGAATGTGTCATACCCACTTAACGGGAAGAAACATTGGGTTACATATTGTAACCCTTGTTATATTAACACAGGCGGAGCCCTCTACTGGACTCTATGGGTACTACCTTATAGAATTCTCCTACTGAAACTTCTATAGACGTGGCCGGCCATGGGCGGGCCTACCTGAATGCGCGTGCATCACACCATATAAAAGGAGGCCTCGCCTCCTGACCATCATCCTACACCTCTCTTCAGCGAGCGGAATAGGACAGACAGTGCCCTGAGTAGAGGGCTCCGCCTGTGCTAATATAACAAGGGTTACAATACGTAACCCAACGTTATATCTCTCACAGGCTCCGCCCTCTACTGGACTCTATGGGTACAGTGGGTAGAGCCCCGATAAATGTACGCACTGTCGTCCAATAACAACATGCCACCCTACTGCCCCTGACCGGCCTTTCTGGTCAGCAGCTGCTCCCCCACATTCCCCTTTAACCGCGGCGAAGTCTGGGCTGCGGCTGACAGAGCACATCCTGCCGCGCTTACCTCGCAGAAGGTGTGCCCAAAAAACAGTGGTGGGGTCCCCCCCCCGCGCCCTTAGGCGGACGGGGAGAACCCCCAGCCCTGTATGGGCTCACTGTGCACCCATCTCCCTGAGTCCCTAAGGATCGCAGGGAGAGTGCCAGTGCCCATGCCCCACACTCAAACACTGACCCCGTGCAGAGTGTGTGTGGACTAAAGTGCCCTGTAAGGGCCCAGCGCGCCCCTCACCCCTCCCGGGCCCCTCAGCGGGCCCGAGACCAGCGAGGGCGCATTACGTCCGGGGAAGGGGTCAGATGCCAGCTGACCCACAACCCCCCCCCCCCTACCAGTCCTGTGTTGCCCCAGCAAGCACAGACGAGGAGAAAGAGCCCGACATGTCCAAGAGATAAAACCTTTGTGCATATATCCTCCACACTCACACCGTTGAATAAGGCTGTCGACGCAGCCACAGCCCGTGTGGAGTGCGCACGAACCCCCGTGGGGCAGGCTCTCCCTGCCTGTCCGTAGGCTTGTGCAATGCACTCGCAGAGCCAGCCTGCCAGGCGTTTCTTGGACAGAGCTTTCCCGATCACCCCGCCCCCGAAGCACACGAACAGCTGTTCGGTGCGTCTAAGGGCAGCCGTGCGCTCCACATAACCTGCTGAATTCCCAGGAACCAGGAAATACATGGAATAATGACCCTCTTCCCTGCGCTGTGGGTGCACAACAGACACAGCCTGTTTCTGCACCAGCGCCTGAATCTCTGCTGAGAGGAAACCCGTCCTCACCTGAGAGGATAGATTCACTTCTCGTATACCCATAAAAGGGGGTGGGACGCTGCAAAACTGGAGTGAATAACCCCGTTTCAGCGTCCTGTCCATCCACTTTGATAGTATACAGCTGCGATTCCATTCCCCATAACATTGTGTTAACGGGCATGCCCTCAGCTGTGGGGCCGCAGCAATAAAGCTGCGATACTCCCTGGCGACCCGTCCCACTGCAAAACTCCCTGTGAAGGGAAGGTTTGCCCATGGAGGGTCGACACAGAAAGGGCCGACTGTTTACTGAGGACCCTGAACGCACCGCCGCACGCTCCTGACTGAGCGCGCGCTCCTGACTGAGCGCGCGCTCCCTCATAATGCTGCTCTCCTTACGGTGAACAGCATTAATCGGAGTCCTTATAGGAGTAGTGTGTTTTACTGAGGTCCCTGAACGCACCGCCACGCTCTCTTCTGAGAGTGCGGGCGCTGCCGTAATGCAACTCTTACTCCTATGGTAAACTGCATTAATTGGAGTCTTAGCTCCAGGCTTAGTGTGTTCCCTAACAGCAATACGCCGGCCATAATGCCTCTGTACATGTGTAGCACTATGAAAACATTCCCTACGTTTCATCACTCTCATCTGCGCACTCCCACTAGCCTCCTCCCTTACAGGAGCTACAGCTGGGGCGGCGAGTGGGGAATCAGTACAGACATCATGTGTAAGTGCAGCATTGTGGAAACAAAGGACACTTAGACTTGGATACAGATTAACCTTTTCTTTATTTTTAAAAGATGTTACGGGAATCTGTGCATCAAACAGGGAGGAGGCGGGATTCGCCCTTGCGTCCCCGGTGGAGAGACTTTCTCTCCCCGCCGAGGCGCTACCTCCCTCCGCCAGTCAGCTTCGGGCAGACGGCGCGCCCCACCCGGCTGCTCTTTGCTGCTGCGGAGCATGCCGAGGTCGGGCAGCCCGTCCCCGCGGCTGCCGGTATTCCGGTACCCCGGGACGTAGAGGGCGCCGCAGCCATGGGACCCCCCTGCCGGCGCCTCTCCCTCCGCTTCACTGTAGCACTGCGCTCCCTCACCTGCATAGAAGCGCGCTGAGGAGCGCGTAGCGGGGCCTGAGGAGGAGCCAGCGGTAGCATCCGGCTAAGCTGTATCCTCTCCTCCTCCAGGCGACTGAAGCGCTGAGTGACCGAGGAGATCGACCCAAAAAGCCCCTCCGTAGACACGGGGGCTCCAAGGAGATCCTCTCGGTCCTTTTTGGATAGGGCAGTGAGTCCCAGCCATATGTGACGCGACGCCACCGTGGCCAGGGAAATCACCCGCCCTGCTGCAGCGGCCACGCCATGAATCAGATTGTTCATCTGACCTATGGCGCGATCCTGATAATCACTCCCGTCTTCTGGTAGGAGGGCGGGGGCGTCTGCCTGAGGGGTAATCAGGGAGACGCCCAACACGCCGAGATTATTCGCCGCAGCCGCCATCTGCATACCGAGCTTGAACATTTTATCCAAATATTCCAGAGCGTCTCGGTCCCGGGGCAGCGGGGGCAGAGGTCGCTTACCCTCCGCCCAACCAGCCGCCCTCGGAAGCAGATGGGCCGCTAGGGCCTCATCAAGGGGGGGCACACCCGAACCCGAAGTGTCCGCGCGGCCCTCCACCTTGATGATGCCTGCCATAGCGGCTACTGGGGCCTTCGTTTTAAATGGCTGCTGCCATGTCGCCTCCACACACCGCCATATATCAGGCAGCTGGGGCGAAACGAAGGTCGGTTGCGCTGGATGCGCCGGGCCGTAATACCCCTGTCTCAGGCGGCTTACCGGCCTCTGTGGCTCACGGTAAAATACCCTTATTACTTATCGGATCTGCACAAACAAGATTCCAGAAATATAAGTATCATCACTGAGCGATCAGAATTTGCGACAGGGGAAGCAAACCCAGACATCACACAACGTAGCTTTACGGAGCAAACACGGGAGAAATGTCTTACCTTTTGCTGTTTCTGATCAAAAGTTGTGTTCAATGGCATTAAAACGATAAAGCTGAAGGTTAATCCAATGTGTCTGAAATGATTACTGATAATCCATCATCATATTTATGTCAATAACAGAGTTTTCATATAGCTGCTATGAGAGTGTATGACAGCTTCCGGTTTTGGGCATTCTGGCTACACATCACTCATTTACCAATGGGTAATGTTTAGATGGATTTTAGGAACTTCCCCTCGATTCTATTGGCTCTAACGGTTAAAAAGAGATGTCAATCATCAAAATCGACCGAGGGGGGCCAGAGATATGGAAAATCCACCCAAATGACCCCAGAAGTGGGTTTTTTAACCCAAAGGTCAAATGTCACTTGTTTCGCATCAATCTTGATACAGAGGCCGTTTCTCAATCACGAGGGTGCTGGCTTGGTAGTTGCGTACTTCCAAGTCACTTCCTTCAGCAACGAAGAAAGTATGCTTCCAAGCCACGGCTTCGGAAAACGAAGAAGAATGGAACAGGCTAGCAAGTGTGCCACTCTCTCTAACGGTTTCAACATAAACTGTACCGAAAATAAATACGTCACGATGTGTATCTAATTATGAACTTGCTTTACTTTCACGGAACACATTTTTGGTGATAACAAATGTACCAAAGTAACATATTTACCAACACATGTTCTACACCACTACATTTAAATGTGTGCTGCGTCGGTTCAGCCATTCTCCGCAAGGGTTTTTGAAATTGGTCCGTGCGCAAAGCATTGTGGGGATTTTAACGTGAAGTCTACCCATGTGCAGCCTCGAAATTTCCCCCAAACCAAGGACGCGGCCTCGGTAGAATTCCAAGTATGCTGGAGATTGGAACAGTCCTTCGGCGGCACTCGATGACGCAGCATCCTTGAAATATTGGCTTGGAAGCCAAAATCCTCGCGATTGAGAAACGGCCAGGGTACTTTTTTTGTATTCTGTAATCCCGTTTGATGTAATCCGTTACTCCCCAAGCCTGGATGTTATGTCATTGTAGCTACAGCAGCTGTGGTTATGATACCTCCTTTTATTAAGTTGTTCCATTTATTTAAGAAAAAAAACACATTCTATTTTAATCTCCGAGGGAAAATTCAGTTCCCCTCTATTTGGCACGGGAAGGCAGTTTTATTTATGTAACACCTTTCAACACAAGGCATTTCAAAGTGCTTTACAAACATAAATGACATTAAGAGCATTAAGAAATAGTGCTGCGGAAACACGTTATGAAATGGCATTTAAAAACAGTCGTTAAAAAGCAAAGAGAATAAAATAAGCATAAAACATGAATAACAAAGATATAAAATACATGAAAAAACCTGTCTATTAAAGCCTCCCCGAGACCTTTTTCAGTTTCCCAGAAACTTCCCTTTCTTTTTTAGATTTCCTGAACCTCGGATTTTAAACACATTTGTTATACCAACTCTAATTATGCAGTTAGAGTTGAAATACACACATGAACAAACAGGACCTTTACAATTTAGGCCCGGAATGCAAACCTGGATAAACACATGCATTATCGAAGACGTGTTGGAGGGAAGGGATTGGCGTAGTTTGGCACCCTTGAGCAGTTTGGGGGCTCAGTGCCTTGCTTAAGGACACCCATGCAGTGCCTAGGATCTAGGACATCCCATGTCATGCTTTTCTGGTTATTACCCGTCCCCTTGTGTGTTATGAAGGTTTTTCTGCATGTAAACGGTCTGCAGAGTCACAAACCCTCAAAGTACACCCTGTAGAGAGTACAACTCTAACACAGAAAAGACGTGTCGATGCTGCCCCAGAACGCCTCGTTGGGGATTTCTCTTTTTCCATTGTTTACTTCCTGGGTATAGTGACGTATTTCGGGTATAGTGACGTAACGTAACGTCCGCGGAGTCGTTACGTTTGGACCAATCCGCGGACTTCCTCACACACACACACTCGGCGGTACGTTGCGAGGCTCGCAGCTGCGAGGAGCTGGACACTGTGAGCTGGCTCACTGGTGTGGGGTCGGCGAGACAGCGAGACACCGCGGAACTCAGCCTGAGCACACACACTAACTCCCAGCCAGGCTGAGGGTGTGTGTGTGTGCCCAGGCTGAGTTCCGTGGTGTCTCGCTGTCTCGCAGATGGCCACTGGGCTCACAGGGAGGGGGGGGGGGGCAGGAGCTCCAACAAGCCGTTTAGGACAGAGAGTGAATACACAGACTATACAGAGATGCTGTATGAGAAACCAATGTGAGTTTAGAAAATTGCAACATTTAAATCTATTCTAGTAGACCTCAACAATGGAATTATGATCAGTAGATATGGCCTTGACATGGGACCTTTAAATTACTCACCAACCTTATCTTGCATGGCATCTAACGTCAACCTGCTGAATTTCCTTGATCGACTCATTAATGAATTTATATCTTCACTTCATTTATGAGCTGGTTAAGAAAAGATCGAGAATGCCAGGACTGTCAATCTTTGGTAGATCAAAGAACTGAAGGATTACTTATTTTCCCTAAGGATGTTCTTTTGCTTCCTGAACAAAAGGAGATATGGAAGTAACCATCATTTATTTCTAAAGGGTGAATCCCTGACATCCCAGACGTCATTAGTGTGTATAGCAAAACGTTGAAGAATATGAATTGAGTCCGTGGTGCCATCACTTTGCGTCATTGACCTTTATAAACCTCTGCCGTCTCCTCTCTCCATGCATGTTTACGCTGTAAGTAAATTGTAGGTATTGTGGAAGCTTTACACCTTTCATTCATCACGCAGGCTTCAGTAATCCTATCTATATGGTAATCAACACACAAACACACACATTGGCCGATGTGCACCATTGTTGTGTTCCGGTTGTGTTTTAGTATTCCCACCTCATCACCTCCTGTCATTTCTCTATACCCTACTTACCAGCTTCCTTTGCCCCTTCATGTCTTCTTCATGCACTTCATATATTCCGTTTCCCCATGTTCTTAGCTAAATCCAATACAAATGTGGGATAGGGCGGTGCGATTAATCACATTTTATTTTCAATTAGGATGCTGGCTTCCAATGATCATGAAAACAAAATAAGCCAGATAAACGATTTAGTACGCCACATTCCGTTTCTCAACGATCTTGTTCAGCTGTCACCCTTGTTTGCCTTGTCACCACCATTGATATCTTTAAAACCAACATGTTTAGTGTTAGATTGTTAAATATAGCACAAACATGATTACTCGAGCACAACATTCTTCATAGATATAGCCTGTTCACTTTTAAAGTGCACCAGAATGATGAATCTTGCCTTAAAGGGGCCAAATTATGGGGGGGCTCTCCCTTCCTTTGAGAGTGTTACATGTATATGCAATTGTGTGCATGTACATGTTCTGCAAAGGGTAACATCCCAAAGCTCCCTCCAGAGGGACTTTCTCTCCCACACACTCCCCCCCTCCCTGAAACGCCTCCATTGGACTCCTTTGTTTACTTCATTAACATAGTGACATCACTATCTAACACTGGCTCTTCTATTGGCTAGTGCTCAAACACATTGTAAGTGATAGGCTAAGGGGTAGGGCATCTCTAAGCAGTTGACCAATCACAACAGAGCTGGCCAGCTTACCAATCAGAGCAGACTGGGCTCTAGTTTCAGACAGAGGGTGAAAAGAGGTGCTGCAGCACAGGCAGTATGAGAACAATAAAGAGCTTTCTGAACATTAAAGCACGGAGACATGTCCCAGGAGAGACAGGACATACAATGATGAACCTGGAAAGGTGCATAAACGGGCCCCTTTAAAACGTCTTTCTACAGCATGATCCCTAAACGAGCAATCATGCCAAATAATAGTTTTCTCAATATTGTTCACATCAATCTATAATGTTTATGATTCTGGACATTATTGACAATCCCTAATATGGCATTTAGTCTTTTGCTGTCAATATTCCAGCTACCATTTTTATATGTTTTATTTATGGGAGACCTGCATTAAATCAGCAGTTTAGCTGACCCAATTAAAGTAACAAATAATTGGAACCGGTAGGTCCCGCGTCGGGTCTTTGATGCAAAGACCTCTGCAAAATTCCAGAAAATAGCCAAATCTTCATGGGAATTTCATATGAATTCCTGACTCCTTGATAGGAATTCCTCTCTTCTCTCCGCCCTCCAGCTGGTCGCTAATTGAATGTCTTCAATCCTCTAGATGATTGGTATAATTAGCCAAGATATTCTGAATTAAATGTCCACTTATTCATTACTTATAGAGCTTTGAACTGCATTTAATGGCCTTCATCAGCAAATGGAGATCGCTCCATAATCACCATATAGCCTAAGTATATACAGAACCATGCTTACATGATAACAGGTGGTTGTATATTGGTGAAGTTGTTAACTCTTGTCAGATGTTTTCTGGTGACAAATATCAATGTCCTCCTTAATCTTGAAGTTTTTTGATTCTTTTGATTCTTTTTCAGCAACATTTCTGAGGAGATTTCAAACGTTTTTTATTTACCATTACACAAAAACAATATGTTAGTATTTCAGAATATTATTTTCCACAGTAAACTCATTGTCGTTCATAATCTTAATTTTCCCTGCCCCATCCAAATCTGCCAACATGTTCCACTATTGTATTATTATTTCCACAGTTTTGCTGATAGTCATGCATTCTTTTTGTCAAAGCTGTTTGATATTCACATTATAATGCCTGATTACATATAGCTCAGTTTTAGAAACTTGAATACACTACATTTTAGATCCTAAGGTGCTTAAGTCATTGAGTGGTTGAGGTTTAAGCAGTTTTTCATTAGGCTTATTGAACAGTGTCAATCCAATGCATCCCAAATATGTCACTGTCTTTAACCCTTCTTCATAATGATTTCACTCTGTTTCCCCGCCTGTGGGACTCATAAAGGAATTCTGATAAACCGACTAGTATTATACTACACAGCAGAATTTCTTTTTTTGTGGTTACTTTGCAACAGCCAGGTGCCTATTGTGTAAGATGTAATCAGTAGTAGCCACAGTGCATCTGGAGTATGTAATTGCCCTTTGACAATATGCGTCAGTCATATTAGAGAGTGCAGATGGAACACATACCTGCAGCCTTCAGATGGCTGTACAGAGAGTTAATCAACTGAAACTGAAGGCCCTCAGGCAGACTACTGTGATGACAGATGTTGGGAACAATTTCATATTAAAATATTCAACTTTACTTGATTTGTTCTGTACATTTACATGTGTCTGGTTGAAGGAGTAACCAAATCATGAATTATGGGAGTTGTATAAAGGTTGCTGAAGGTCGGTCTAAACCAAATAGATGGATCAAAATAGCACATGGAGCCCTGGAACCCACAAGTACTATTTATATAGATGGAAAGTAAGGCCCTGTGTCCACATAGCATCTTTTTCTGGCAGGAAGGCGCTGGAAGGGCTTTTTTTAAATGTTTCTATGACAACGATAACTTGACAACGTATCACCACTTTAATAAGACAAACCATCTTCATCTCCTTGCCATTTATCTACCTATTTAATCTAATTTATATTGTTCAACATTGCATTTTTCTCCATGAACACAAACCTGACTTGTGTTGCAAAAAATATTAAATTAATCAGAATCAGCATCAATCAAAAACCTATATCTGGTGTTTTTACTTTTCACCTCAAATTTGTTTTTCCTACCACCCTTGCTTTCTTTTAGGAGCCATTATTTATTGTCACAGCCTTATTCACCTGCTGACTCAACACGTTTGTGCTGTGGTCAACAAAATGGTTGACCCCAACGCAACCAACTATGTCTTAGCGTTAGCATGGCTACTCACTGCATTGTAAGTAAGAGGAACACAAAGTCACTCTGATTGGTGCCCTCCGACCATATGTTGATGTTGGAGTGTTTATGCCAGCGACCAGCACTGGAGACACATTTGCCAATCATCCCACTACCAAAAATAAATCAGGGCCCCTAGGAGTCTGGGCTATTGTGGTAGTTGCCTCCTTCACCCCGGTTTTTAATACAAAACATACATTCAAAGTATAAATAAATGGAAAAACGGCAGACAGCTGGTGGACAGTTTGGATTGGAACTATATCAAAAACGTTGTAAGCACTGGTTTCAATTGTTGCTATATAAATACACTTTATTCATGTTTAAATTTCTCTTGACCATGAGTGGCACAGAGACAACATAATTGGCCTAACAGAGATGGAGGGGGGCATGGTGAAAATAGTCCATCCCATTCAAAACTGTATTTGGACCCATGCACTTTCAGGCTTAACATGCAGAAGCTCTGAGTCTGAAAGGAGGACACAAGTGACGAGTAGCATGGGCCCAAATGGGATTACGCAAGCAGAACATGTCCACAAAACAGCAAAGGTCACTAAAAGCAGGCAGTTAGATACACGGCTGGAACTATAAGTAGGAGCTACTTTTCTACCGTTAAAATGCAAAGTCTGGAGAATAACTAAATGCTACAGGCTAAAGACATGTTGTCATGAGGTGAGTGGCCAATGAACACACATGTTGGTAATGGCCGGGACAGAACTCGCCTACTTACAGTTTGAGGGCTAATGATTGGCATTTCTCTGCCGGAATTTCTAAAGATGATTCATTCTTCCTCCCTCTGATTTGCAACCAGTTTTGTGACAAGGGGTGAGGTCATTTTGTGACAAGGGGAGAGGGGATCTCCAAACATTTCCCACATAGCGATAGCACAGAGCTGGTTGTAAACCCTAACCCTAACCCAATCTGCTTAACCTAACCCTTTAACTCAGACCTGCCCACTTTGTATCAATTGATTTCTCCTATGATTGTTGCCAAAAGTGTGGTTAGTGTGCTAATATGCAAATCAGGGGGTTACCGGTTCAATCCCATCCACTGCAGTCAACAAGTCAAAGCGTCCTTGAGCAACATATGTTACACCAAATTGCTCCCCTTGGCATGTCTGCAGTATTGAAGTATATTTTTTGGACATGGACATGTTGACTCAGACATGGTATGTAAAATGTATGTATGTAATTGTGTGTGTTGCGGACATGATGCATATCAATATTGTCAAGTGTTGGGCTCAAGTTAGACAAACGTAAATGCAGCCGCTTATCTTATCTTCAATAAAACATTTGGACCTTAATCACTCATAACATGCAATGATGCAACTCAACAATATGTAAGGTTGATGGTGCTTTTTATTTAGGTTACTGTCGGGGGGCATTTTACAACAGATTATTTATGTGTGTAAGGCAAAGGAATGAACTTGTCTGAGTGTACTCTATTTTCGTGATGCATGTCTCTGTGTGTTGTAATAATGCACATTTGTGTCTCGGGGGCTTGAAGTATATATTAGTGTGTCAATCGCCGGATGTTAATATTGTGTGTGTGTAATGTTGTGGGTTTTGGGATGTGTGTACTGTATTATCATCTGTGAGTTTGATGCTTTGACATAACAGCTATATACACACAAAACGACAGTAGTTTAAAGGCTGAGTGTACGTGTGTTGTGTTAGTGTTGAGTGCTGTCACATTCCCTTGTTAAAGCTAATAAATTGGCACTAACAGATGCAGGAGCTGCCGTCAGCTGCTCCTGGCTTGTTAGCACGTCAGTCTGCGTGGCTAATGTAGCATAAAGCCCAGCAGTTGTGTTCTCATTAATCAGTAGTGCTTTTCTCTTGATAGTTAAGAGTGCATTTATGACTAGAACAGTCCACAGCTTAGCAGTAAGTATAGAGTGTGTCAGTATTGATCAATGTTATCAACAGGTTGGACCCTGAATGTGATGCCTGGGGTCAAACTATGACAGACACAAGGGCCCAAGCCTTTATGGGGCCCAAAGTCAAATGTGTTGAGGGCCCCACTGCTGGAGGCCTGGCCATTTGTATTCAATGCGCATCATTCATTGTATTTCAAAGTGTTCCATTCTGCATCAAATGCTTTTGTTGAGAGTAAGAGGGAGTAGAAGAAGAAGAGGATGAACAAGTAGCATACTCATTAAGCTTATGAGGGATAGGTTGGCAGTACTCATGTACGTTTGTAATCAGGAAGACTTCACATGCCTGATGGAATTGATCAGTTCCGATATTGTGTTCAGCCTGCCCATTTATTTCAGCAACAAACTAAAGTTCTTACAGTGATCAACTCTGGAAATACGATTCCCGCTATATTTCTGATCTAGAAACAATTTGAAATCCACAAACCAAGCGACGGTACTGATATGTCAAACGTTTCACATTTTATGGCAAATATGGTTCACTTCTGTTTGTGTTTTTGGTTTATCTTTAGATGGAAGTATATTTGATTAATTATTTAGGGGCTCTGATATAAAATAATATAAACAGTTGTAACTTGTATTAATCAGAAGGGTTTCACTCCTCTAGAATTGTGAAATCACGTTGGGTTAAATTGCATTCATGCACGTCCTTACACCTTATGGCAAACAAGTAACCCAGACATCAGACACTTGTTCCCTGGAGAATCCCATCAGTGTTCTGGTTCTGCCCTGGGATCTCCTTTTTTGTTTGATGTGTCAGAAATATCAGAAAAGTTGTCCTGTTGTTCAGATGCTTGAACCACTACAACTTGTTAAATGTGATGAAGAGTAGCTATACTTGAAACTCTTTCAGAATGCCTGATCTCCTGATATTTAACTCAGACAGCCTGGGCAGGAAACTAATTGTGTCCGTTTGGCACGATCTCCTTCTATGACTCATTACCCAAAACTAAAGACCATAAGCAAGGGTTGGAATTTAGATTGGCCATAACAGCAATACAGGTGATGCAGCAACAATTCCATCTCACCTTCAACCCCAAAAGCCACTTAAACCTTTTTACAAAGGACTGTGACTCACTCCCGACTCAAATTCTGAAGTCAGCTGTTTTCATGAATCATACTATGGTGACAGACGTACTGTCATAGTACTGTATGTGTGTGTAAATGTGTTTATGAGTGTTGATTATCCCACCATTCCTAAAGTGCTGCGAGACTCTGTAGAAAATTGTGAAAACCAAGCGCCCCCAGGAGGACTTTGGTTAGCGACTGCATTAAGCCATAAAAGTGCAAATAGAAACACAATACACATCAAGCAATTCAAAATAAAGCTGGGCCATGTCCACTCACAGCCACTAAGGGACATCTGTGTATTACTTCTTTCACGACAGAGCACTTTTCTAAGCCATTATGTTACCGGTGATAGACCAAAGGATGCAGGTGTATCCGTGTTGTACAGCACAGGTGTCTGGAGAGGCCAGAATGGGCCACCTTTTAAATGAAGACATCTCTTTGTGTCTCGGCCAGTCCAAACCTCGACTTGGTTCCAAAGTGTTCATCGAGCATGCACATTTAATGGAGCTTTGACTCTTTCATGTGAGTTTTTCCAGCAGCATTGCTACAGGCATGGACTAAATATAAAACCCAAGATTGAGCGGCACGAGCACATCCATTCATCATTTGGCCGTGGAATAGCCCCAACGTTCAAGTGCGAGGGCAAACGCATCTAAGACCTGATGCAGAAATGAAACTGATATCTAGTTAAGTAACATGTAATGGTATTTCCCTTCTCCTGAATGGTTTCTTCCAACAGAATAATCTCTCCCTTCATCTAACCTCTCTCCCTTTTTTAAAGCCCTCTTTTTAGTTCAAGCAGCGAGGTAGACCTGTCACCACCTAACAGCCAGTCAGGGCCAAAACCACATGATGTTGTGATCTTTGGAATACTAAATATTCACTTTGAATAATATCTCAAAATTGCATTGGTATCTCCTTCTGTTTCTTGCTCTCCCTTCTCTCATTACATGTAATTAGAAGGAACCATCGTGTCCGACACCCACAACTAATTACCATGTCACTTTGCTCATTTGGCTTACTGGCACCTCATTGTGTGTTTTTTTTTAATTGTTTCCTCTTCTGTTTTCTGTCTCAGGTCTGATAACCACAACTTCAAGGAAACTGGACCGTGAACAACAAACAGAACATGTTTTAGAGGTGAGCAAATTGTGACGTGATGTGAGTCTGTGCACGCACTACATTCAACAACATCCAGTGGATATCTTATTGATAGTCTATGCGGATACTGGATATTCAACAGAACACCTATTTTGGTACTGACCATAGGTGTAGTGCTGCCGGAGGGCACAGGAAGATCACTCCGGGAAAAAAGTTTTTGCTGTGAAAAAAAAGGGGGCGTACTTTTTTTATATGCTAAAGTTCACTGTCCACGCGCCTATTGTTAACATCGCAACCAGGGCAGCACGGCTGTGCCCAGAGTAAAACAATTGTCAAACCTTTTCAGCCGGAAAAAAGGCTATTAAGATAAGATTAGATAGGACTTTATTCATCCCGAAGGAAATTGTTGTGCCAGAGTTACAAAAATACAATAAACACAGCAGCATAATAATAAAACGGTACACTAACATTGCAGTGAAAAGAGCAATTAGATAACTACAAGAAACATACACGGTCACTTAATTAATGTAAAATACTGTGCAGTAGCGAGCAGTAGAGTGGCAGATACGTAATGTATATACGTATTATTCCTCCAATTGACGGAATATGAAGCAATAATCAAGCATCTGATGTGTTTCCGAGTGGTTATAATGAAGCAGCTTCATGTCATTTTAAGTAGATCTGCACGCTGGCATGGCACATCTCAGAGGCTGCAGGTTTATCATTCTTTCTCCCTCACATGCTGCAGGGATTTCACGACGTGGCGCGTGTTATTCTGTAAAGCAGCTGTGGGCAGCCAGTCCTCTAAGAAAACAAATACATTCGGTCAGTGATCAATGCAAACTGGTTTACTGATTGTCCTGCTGTGTCCATTCTGGCTGGAGAGTATTAAGTGACAGTGGTTACATAACTTTCCAAACCAGCCGCAACCGTGTATGCAGGCAAGCGTCACAGACACAAATAGCCCTACGCCCCTGGTACTGACCACAATATATCCTATGTGATGTCACGTATTGAAAGTTGGCATCAAATTGCGGTCGGACCTGCAGTCATCTGGACCTATTCTTTGATTCGGCAGTTACAGCTTTTACCAAATGTGTGCTCTCATAAGGATGCTTGTTCAGACACGATTCAACATCTGATATTTTGTACATGTAAGTTCAATCAGGAGAGACAGTTTGATGTAAGAGTACATATTTATTGCCG
>CALSBZ010046523.1:141163-154144 GCA_943591055.1 Gobionotothen gibberifrons
GGTGAACGGAAAACTACTGGTGAATGATGGAGCAGACTGTGACAGAAGCCCTGAGACACAGTTTTGTGAAAAAACTTCCCGCAGGACCCGGATTAGGGTCCTCTCGAGTTTAACAGGTTAATAATCTACACATATAATAATCTAGTTCTTATTTCATAGGTTTCTTTTTGACCAAGTTAATAACTTGCCAAATTCATTGCTGACATCTTCAAACATGGCAGCATTGCTAAAGAGAAATCAGAAGGATTAAGACTTCAGACTCTGCTCCAGTCTGCCTTCCTCCTCTACCTGGCATGTTCTCTGCTGTCCCCAGCTAGACTGCAGCAGATCCTGACCTCTTCCCCCTGCTAAGTGCCTCACTGTAGCAGCAGCTTGTATCCTATTGTCCCTGGCTTCCAGCCCCGGCCCCTCACCTGAACCCACAGACACATTTCCACAGTTTGCATAATGCTAAACTCAGAGTTTCTGGACATTTCTGGTCAAGAGGTTTTTGTATCTCTTCCTTGAAGATTAGATTTGGGGTAATCTAATTTACAGTTTTAAGCACCATGAAGTACCTTCAGGGCAAAAGTAAATCTACTTATACACTATACAGCAGCAATGCAGACCGGCTGACCACATCCAGCCAATTTCTGGCAACTGGTTTCAAATGAGAATAAAACCTGATCCAACTACTGCAACAGTACTGAAATGAAAGCTAGCAGCAAATTACAAATGGCCTTTCAAGTATGCATACAACATTAATGCAAATGTAACAATTAACAGTCCAGTAATTTGGATTTCTTTTTAATATAGTAAAAAATTAACTGTAACTAAATATCTTTCAGTAATAAGCACAACCCTGGGCTTCACATTCTTGACCAAAGAGTTTTTCATTAATAATCACATTTTCCACAATATGTCACCTTTTGAAAATCAATCTTAGCACCTGGCAATTACATCCACATGGGGAAGGAAAGACTAAATGCCTAATATATTTAAATAATCAATTGTCAGATGTGTGCAATCATAAACCTATCATTTATTTTCCTTCATGTTCTCTTTGCTTCATCATACTGCTACGGCGCAGCTTCGCCTCAGGGTTTTAATGAAATAAAATGTACTCTTGCTTTCATTTCCTTTTGTGTCTTTGCTCTTGGCCTCATGTCCTGTCGCTCTCTGCCTCTCTTCCTATTTTTCCTGACTCAAGCTGGGTTTCGTCACCAGTCATCTGTGACTCAGGAACTTTCCATGAGTCATGACACGCAGCAACCCGAAACACTCTGCGTGACTCCTGTGCAATCTGCACGCTGGCACACTCTCAACTCTGCTCATGATTGCTCAGTTTACACTCTGATACATCACTCCATTAGCACACAACGAAGTGCAGTGATATGAGTGTTGTGAAGAAAGCTTGTTTTTGTTAACACTCATATGTCCTATAGTAGAGCTCTCAAAGAAAGCACTGCAGCTATTTACATTCACTATATAATTGAATACACTAATGCAGCAATCCTATTCAAATACATAGATTTTTCTTAAATGTCTCTCGTATGAATGTTCGAAAAAGGGTAAAATAGTTGTGCAAAAATACCCTTTATGTCGCTCTCGGAGGGAAACACTTCAGCCCTCTTGATACAGCAAGAACATCTCAAAGTTCTTGGATACCTGTAATGACAGACCATACAAAAGCACAAGCCCAAGAAGAGAGATTATTCCAGTGGTTTCCTGCTACTGTACAGAGATATCTGAATCCACTATAGCATGTCTGACAACAGACGTTTTTGATTAAACAATAATGGTGAAGAGATGCGGACAACTGAAGTTCCTGAGAACAGATTCCGTAACCCTATCTCCTACAAATTCAGCGGTGCAGGAATGAGCACTAACTTTTTAGCACTTTGGGGCTCCCTCATCTCGAAGTCAATGTTTTTCTTTAAATGAATGGTTGGTTAAATGCCCGAAAAAAGGTCTTTGGTTCATACAAGCTTACGGGAGTTTTGTCCTCCTACCTAAAAATGTGCCACTGATGATTATATGAAGTATTTTCGTGTCTCAACAATTTGGTTGTTGGTGTACAACAAATTCGGTATTGTAATTAACATGAGGAGGAAATGTTTTTAACATGGCAAAATGTTCAAAATGAATAAAATATTCATAACTCTGTTAATGATGTATTTGCTCATTCCTCTCTTCAATTTAATTTCTCAATGTCCCAGGTTCACATCACCATTATGGACAACAACGACAACACTCCCATATTCTCCCAACCGACCTATGATGTCACTATTTCTGAAGACACGCCCCCTGACACTGAAGTGGTCCAGGTTCTGGCGTCGGACCGGGATGAGCATCACCAGCTGACCTACTCTCTGCAGAGCTCCATAGACCCCAGTAGTATGCGTCTGTTCCGCATCCACTCCAGCCTCGGTACTATCTACACCACCCAGAGGCTGGACCACGAGGCCTGCGCCCAGCACATCCTGACTGTCCTTGTAAGTGTTAGCCATTTACTTTTATTTAGGATCTCATGATAACAGCTGTGACTCTTTGAGCCATATTTTCCACTGAGAGGATCCAGTCTTGTCTGCATGCTTGTGTCACTAGAAATATGTTCTTATTTTAAGGTAATTCAGTCCTTGTTTAATTGATCGTGCTGGTGGTTCCCAGACTATTTTGAGCAGCAGGCAATTAAAGGTACAAGCTGCAAGCTGTAATTATTTGTTTTGCTGCAGTAGAGGTATGTTGGTACACACAATTCATGATTTGATATTTATTTCCTTGGGCTCACAATCGAAATGTGTAGCAGTCAAAACTAACTTGAGGCATGAAATCAAACTTACATTTAAAAAGTATGTTTTGCATGTTCCAACATGTAGTCCTAATTGTATTGTAATTCAACAATATACATATCAAGACATGGATGACTGAACTGAAGCAGGTTCGTACTAAACTGAAGATCTTGGAGATCCAATGACCACACGGTTCGATATTGTTATAATACTTGTATGATATTCAATATAGTATGTAAAGTTGACTCTTTAAACCTTAGTTCTTTCAATGGGCTTGAATTTGAGTAAAACAGCCAAAAGACACCAGTTCTGAAGCACTAAAGCACTTCTAGTTGGACCTGATACACTAATCCTACACCAGAATGGGGATCTGTTTTATTGACAAATATCTGGAGAGCGCAGTGATCTTTTTATGTTTTACTATGGTGATGGAGAACACATTTTGATTTTCTTGCAACTTCAATAACCAAGGCCACGGGTCTGTGGTTATTATACTCTTATTAGTTATAAGTCTTGAGTGGATAGGACAAGAGAAGCCCTTTAAAAGAAGAAATTGTGTCTCATATGTAGAGAAGCGGACGAGCCAGAAGCAATCTATAAGTCTGTGCTATCATTATATTTGAACTCATACATTTGCACGGAAGCTAATTAGCATGCGGTAGCAGTATGAATAGGCCTGCAAGATATTGGGAGAACTGAAATTGCAAACTGTTCTTCTGCAGTTTATATTGCATAATGGTAAAAAATAGGAATATTATTTTGAGGTTAAACGCATTCATCTTTAGTAAGGTTTACAGGGCTATTGCAAAGGTGCAGATTTCACTGTCAAAGCTAAAACAATATATCTTTCAGCCCTAATCTACATTGATCAAAGGACAGGAGATTGGGTACGTTTATACTGATTTGTTTATCAAACAGTAAGCCAACATTTTGAACAATGTGGCAAAGGAAAGTGTAATAGTGAAGGTTCTGGTGTTGTGATATTTTCAATGTTGTTTTTGTGTTTGTTTCATTTTGGACAATGATGTCACTTTGCACATTTGAAATTCTTAAGTTACATGATAATCAGATGGTACACTCTGTAGTGACCTCAAAGGATGCCTTTTTTTCTTTTTTTAATTCACAGGTAAAGGACCAAGAGTTCCCATACAGAAAGAACCTGGCTCGTGTGCTAGTAGAAGTGGAAGATATCAATGACCATGTACCAATCTTTACCAGTGCGCTTTATGAAGGCTCAGTCTACGAGTCAGCAGCAGTGGGATCAGCTGTGGTTCAGATTACAGCCCTGGACAAAGACAAGGGCGAGAATGCAGAGCTACACTACTCCATTGAAGCAGGTACGCACCTCTGAAAGCAAAATACTTGCTCTTGTACTTGATTTTTTTTTAAAAATACTTTATAAATAATTACCCTACCTTTTAACCACTACATTGATATAACTGTTTTTGATTTTCCAACAGGAAACACTGGAAATGCTTTCCATATTGAACCAGTTCTGGGCATAATCACTGTTGCACGGGACTTGGACTTGTCCAGCATAGGCCATTATGTTCTTACCATCAGAGTCACTGACCATGGCTCTCCTCCCCTGTCCACCACCACTATAGTGCGCATAGCTGTCACTCTCTCTGATAATGCCGGACCAAAGTTCCCCCAGCCTGAATACCATGCTGAAATCACAGAAAACGCTGTGGTTGGGACCTCTGTCAACACAGTCAGTGCAGTCAGCCAGTCCACCCTCACTTATGACATAAAGAAGGGCAACGCAGATCGTGTCTTTCAGATAAATCAGTACAGTGGAGTGATTACTACTCAAAAGACTCTAGACTATGAGACTACAGCATCTTACACCTTGATAGTCCAGGCTACAAACATGGCTGGCATGGCCTCCAATGCTACTCTGTTGATCCAGGTAGTGGATGAGAATGATAACCCACCAGTTTTCCAGCAGCTTCACTATCATGGCAGCATCAGCGAGGCAGCACCAGTCAACAGCGTGGTCCTGAACTCAGATGATTCCCCTCTCGTAATTAAGGCCACTGATACTGACCACAACCAAAATGCTCTTTTGGTCTACCAGATTGTCGAGGACACTGCAAAAATGTTCTTCACAGTGGATTCTGGGACTGGATCCATCAGAACAATCACTAATCTAGACCATGAGACATTTGCCACCTTCCACTTCCATGTCCATGTGAGGGACAATGGCAGGCCACAGTTGACTGCAGACAGTCCAACAGAGGTCACAATACAAGTCATTGACACAAATGATTCACCACCTCACTTTACCCAGAATGCCTATGAAACAGTGCTGTTACTTCCCACCTATGTGGGAGTGGAAGCTCTGCAGGTTTCAGCCATAGACCCCGACAAAGATGTCCCTTCAGAGCTCACCTACTCTCTGACTGATGGCGTGCTGGAGCACTTTGCCATCAAACCTTCCAGTGGAGTCATCACAGTCAAAAACAACAACTTCTCCAAAGAACGTTTTCGCTTCAGTGTCAAAGTTTCCGATGGGACATTTTCCAGCACATCTTTAGTTACCATTCTGGTCCGAGAGGCTCTGGACTCTGGTCTCAGCTTCTCTCAGAGCCTTTACTCTTCATCTATTCAAGAGAATGTATCTAATATCACCAAAGTGGCTGTTGTCAACGCTGTGGGAAACCGTCTAAATGAACCATTGAAGTACACCTTGTTAAATGCTGGGACAAGTTTCATAATTCGTCCAACTTCTGGTGTGATCCAAACCACAGGTATACCCTTTGACCGTGAAGAGCAAGAGTTCTATGAACTGGTCGTTGAGGCCAGAAGGGAGCACGACCGTCTGCACGTGGCAAGGGTCATGGTCAGAGTCCAAGTTGAGGACATAAATGATAATTCCCCTGTGTTTGTTGGACTGCCTTATTATGCAGCTGTTCAAGTAGAAGCTGAGCCAGGATCACCCATTTTCAGGGTCATGGCGGTAGATGGGGACAAAGGCATTAATGGAGAAGTGTCTTACTATCTAAAGGACAACCATGATCACTTTGATATCAACCAGCTGACAGGTGGTCTAAGCCTCAAGAGGGCTTTTGAGTCTGACCTGTCTAATATGGAATATCAGATGGTGATATATGCCAGAGATGGTGGTTATCCACCCCTCTCATCTACCATAGAGTTCCCCATCACAGTTGTCAACAAAGCCATGCCTGTCTTTGACAAACCATTTTATTCTGTTTCTGTGAACGAGGATGTTGCTGTGCAGACACCTATTCTCGGCATCAATGCCACTAGTCCTGAAGGTCAAAGCATCATCTACACCATAGTTGATGGAGACCCATCTTTACAGTTTGACATTGGTTTTGATACTGGAGTCGTAAGCGTCATCCACTCTTTGGACTACGAAGCAGCATCGTCTTATCATCTGACCATCAGAGCCACAGACTATCTGACCGGTGCCCGTGCTGAGGTGGCTGTAAATGTGGTTGTCCAGGATGTAAACGATAACCTACCAATCTTCCAAAAAATGTCCTACAGGGTCATTTTGTCGGAAACAGCCATGATTGGAACTCCAGCACTTCAAGTTATTGCCGCTGACAAAGACTCAGATAAAAACAATGTTGTTCGTTACCAGATCTTCTCAGATGTGCACAACAGAACAGACTACTTTCATATTGATAGCAGCAGTGGATTAATCCTGACAGCGCGTATGCTGGACCATGAACTCGTCCAGAAGTATGACTTCATTGTCAGGGCCACTGATAATGGCTTCCCCCCATTGAGTAGTGAAGTATCAGTCATAGTTGTAGTTAATGACATGAACGACAATCCACCAGTTTTCAATCAGCTACTCTATGAGGCATATGTGAATGAGTTAGCACCCAGGGGTCACTTTGTAACCTGTGTCCAGGCCTCAGATGCAGACAGCTCTGATTTTGACAAGTTGGAATACAGCATTTTGTCAGGAAATGAAAGAATGAACTTTATGATGGACAAAAAAACAGGAGTCATCACATTGTCCAGCCACCTTAAGCAAAGAATGGAGCCTGCCTACAGCCTCAACGTTTCAGTGTCTGATGGGGTGTTCACCAGCACCGCACAGGTTCATGTCAAGGTGTTGGGGGCCAACCTGTTTAGTCCTGTGTTTGGACAGAACATGTACGAGGCAGAGTTCAGAGAAAATTCTGCTGTGGGAACCAAAGTTATACAAGTAAGTGTTATTGAAATTATTTTAGACATTTTATTTTCAATTGTATAGTGGAACAATACTAACATATAAGTGTAATTCAAAAATTTACATTTACTTTTTCATTGCAGGTAAAGGCAACAGACGCAGACCCAGGAGTGTTTGGTCACATCACTTTTTCATTTGTAAATGATGTGGGAAACGACCAATTTAACATTGATGCAAATGGCCAGATCACCACTGTAGAAAAGCTTGACCGTGAGGACCCAACCAATAAGGACATTGTTTTGACAGTGGCAGCCCAGGACTCAGGAGGACATGTCTCTTACTGTACAGTACACGTTAATCTGTTGGATGATAATGATAATGTTCCTCGCTTCCGTGCTACCGAGTACCGAGCTTCAGTTAAATCTAATGTAGCTAAAGGGTTTATGGTGACACAAATTCAGGCTTATGATTCTGATGATGGCACGAATGCCAAAGTAACATATTCACTTTACAGTGAGGCCCATGTCCCTGTGGTAGACATTTTGGAGATAGACCCAGACAATGGATGGATGGTGACTAAAGGCAGCTTCAGCCACTTGAGGAACTCCGTTTTATCTTTTTTTGTGAAGGCAGTTGATGGAGGTAATCCAGTACGGCACTCTTTAGTGTCCGTCTACATCCATGTTCTTTCTCCAGATGCCTTCATTCCTTCCTTTAGCCAACATCAATACTTATTTAGCCTACCAGAGGATACCCCCATAGGTTCAGCCATAGGGACGGTGCACCTTAACACTTCTCCTGGACATGCCTTGCTCTCAGCTACCTTTGCCCTGGTCAACGGAGAGACGGGAGAAAACAACCAAGATGGGATGTTTGTGGTAGAAAAGGATACAGGTGTGATCAAGCTGGATAAACCCTTGGACCATGAGGTGATAAAAGGTTACCATTTCAAAGTCACTGCCATTGTACAACAGGCTAAGCTGGATTCTGTCACTTCTGTTGATATTGAAATCAAAGTCTTAGATCTAAATGACAACAAACCAGCTTTTGAAGCCAATTCATATGAGGCCACAGTCATGGAGGGAATGACAATTGGAACCAGAATCATTCAAGTCCAAGCATTAGACCCAGACTCAGGGGCAAATGGCCAGGTAACATATAGTCTTGGGACATTAATCCAGTCAGAAGCGGAATCAGACGCATTGGTTGGAACCTTTAGCATTGACAGTAACACAGGCTGGATCTCCACACGCAAGGACCTGGACCACGAGACGAATCCATCCTACACATTCACAGTGATTGCCTCTGACCTTGGGGAGACCTTATCTCTTTCCAGTACAATCACTGTGACCGTAGCAGTATCAGACATCAATGACAATCCGCCCATGTTCCTGGAGCAACGCTACTTTGGTTCAGTTCAGGAGAGCGACCCGCCAGGCCAGGTGGTGGCTGTACTGAACACCAGAGATGATGACAGCTCTGCTGTTAACCGTCAAGTCAGCTACCACATCACTGGTGAGTACCAATGCCTAAATGTCTGTCATTGAAACCATATGAGCAGACAAAGATGTTGATATTTAATGATTCTACATATCCCAGGATCATATCTCATTAAGTTTTTGTTTTTATTTGTATCCCATCTAAGGCCATTGTTTTGGTGTGTTACTTCTTACTTTCCACATTATCTTTGCATGATCCTTTTGTGTAGTTAACATTAGGAACAGTTTGTTTTTATGTCAAGTAAACGTTTGTTAAAGTGTGGTTGGTTAAGGGACCATCGTAGCTAAGGTTAGAAAGGTTGAATGCTAATTGCAGTTAATTGAAGCAATACAAACCTAATTTATTTTAGGAAAATCTGACCCTGTAAATACGCCTCCTTCACCCAGAACGCCACAACCTTCATTTAGGAATTAGGCACATGACAGGCGGGTGCAAAAGCATCCAACGTGGACTGAATTTGTTGGGATACTGGGCTGTGTATCGTGGCTCATCTTTCTGCAATCTAAAATGGCTGAATTGTGTTTTCTTGCTGTCTTGGTTTACCCAAGCTACAGTATCAGACTTGTTGAGTGAGAAACAGGAAATATGTGATGATATTTTCATGGCGTATTAGCATTAAACAGCCTGTGACCTTTACCCAGTTGCAGTTCTCTAGATGTCAATGAAGTAGTAAATAGAGTAGATTTAAAAACTGCAGCACATGTAATGAAAGCTGCTTCAACCATGTTGAATTGTATCTTTTGCATTTTGAATAGATATGGAGATCAGTTGTTTTACATAAAGACACACATAAGTAATAAAAGAGCAACAAGAAAAAGGGAAGGCAAGGTAAATTGTGAAAATGCAGTAATAATCTGGAAAGTGATCAAAGGACTGACTTTGACTAATTTGATGGCTGCTCATTGACACGCCAGGCAGCTTTAATGGAGTGAGGCCTTCCCAGGAGACTAAGACAGAGGACTACCTTGCCAACAGGAGATAGAGAGCTAATGAATAACTTTTAATAGGAAGGAATCCTTCCCCTAATGGCATTGTAATAAGTATCAGACAGACAGCTCTAGTGAATGATAGACATGTGAGTGATGTGACCTTATAGATGATAGTTAAAGAGGAGGGAGGCAAGGAGGAATGAGCTACTCTGAAGTGCAGGGAGAGAAAGAAATTGTGTATATATATATATATAGATAACAGATATGTCAGTAAAACTAAGCGAATAAGCCTTCAAAGAAACTGACGAATGTGACCTTTTTTACTTTAAAGAGAGTACCAATTCATGTTCTTCAATATTAGAGTGCCAAAGCAAATCAAGACAGAATGTAGGGACACTCATATTTGCTATGAAACGAATGCCTCATTCAGTTTCATTTATAGTGATAATGATACTGACAGATGGGAATATATTTGATTTGAATTTTGCAATCACCTGCTCTCTTTTCACAGTATTAAACATTACGCTAGATTTCTTATGGGCTCAGCAGTTCCCTTGGTGATTTCACACCTTCATGGAAATCAAGAAAGTGTGAAAGACAGACAAAATCCCATTGCTTGGTAAGGAGGTTGCACATTAGGACAACATTAATATTTGTATATTACTCTTTTTATTTAACAAATTAGGAATATTTTAAACACTGCTGGTATACACTGCTCTAAGTGTTAGCATGTTGGATCTGTTTCCATTCACCATACAACAGGGGAACAATGCAAACACACCCTTTTAGTCTCATACACAACCATTTATATTTCTGTTGTAGCTGACCAGGAACCTGCCTGTTTTTCAAGCTTAGTTCCTTTTGCCCTCGCCATAGTGTCACTGATCAAATGTCAATTAGCCTGCTGTGCTAACATTAGCATATTATGCTAGCACTGTGCAGGTAAAAGTTTCCCTGTGGAACTTCACTTGTGGTTTTTGGTTTTGCATTATGTAAATCAATCTTAGTTGTTTTTCTGTACATACACAATTCAGCATTTAACCATCCACACACATTCACACAGAGGCAGAGACATTCACACACCGTTGGTCATGCCATCTGGAGCAATTTGGGTTAAGTATCATGCCTACATTGACACGTTTACTGCAGGTCAGGCTGGGAATCACAACACCATTACGACTGGTAGACGACCACATTCACCCTCACAGCCACAGCTGCGCCAGCGTAATGTGACGATATCACATATGCCACAGCAACTCAGTCTCACGGCATTTCGTGTTATAGTCACGAAATTTATTTAATCTATTAATTCGTGTTCACCAACACGATTTTCGCCTTTTTTTCGTGTCACACAGAACGATTTTAAAAGCAATGTATTTCTATTGGTAGTATGTTTCGTGCCTGCACCACGTCTTTTTGTCTGGTTGGGTCTTGGAATACCAGAAGCTGTGTGGTTCATAAAAACATTTTCTTACTCAATATCTCACCCTAACCCTATCCCTTTTATTTTAAAGTGGACCTATCATGCTATATTTGAAACATATATTGTAGGGCGATACCTATATAAAACATGTCTGTGAAGTTTTTGTTTAAAAAAACCAAACAGATCATGCATTTTAGCCATGCCTCATTTCGCTCTATTTGCTCTTTTCCAGCCCTCAGCAAGGGCTGAATCTGCTTTTGTAGCAGACTACAGCGCCACTTACAGGCCTGGCATATGTACTCCAGCGTCTCCAGCGCTTTCGAGCGGTCTCTCATTCCCCTGATAGGTGGAGAGTTGCCAATATAGGCGGAGCACCCCTTTTCTGACGTCAGAAAAATTCAAATAAAAATCAGCTCCGTTGCAGCCCCGTTTTTAGAGATTTGGGTATGGAGGAAAAGAGAGAGGGTTGTGTTTTCTGACACTTGGTGAGTTCCCTGACACACCGGGGACACATATTCATGTAGAAAAAATGTACAAAAGTGCATTTTGCATGATAGGTCCCCTTTAAATTGTATAATGTCTGAGTTTTTTTGCCGTCCGCGAGGAAAATAAATGGGGCTCAGAGCCTCAGAATACTGAAATCTGTATTTTTTGTCATCTTTTTTTCCTTCTAATTTGTTATTATTTGGTGCAGTCACGAAACATACTACCAATATAAATACATTGCTTCTAAAATCGTTCTGTGTCAGAATACTGAAATCTGTATTTTTGGTTATCTGTTTTTCCTTCTAATTTGTTATTATTTACATTGCTTTTAAAATCGTGCTGTGTGACACGAAAGAAATGGCGAAATCGTGTCGGTGAACACGAATCAATAGATTCATTTCGTGACTATAACACGAAATGCCGTGAGACTGTGTTGGCCACAGAGAGGGTTAGATACTGTACTAACAGCACACAGCTGTGTATTTGGGTTCTCTTTCACACCTGTGTGTGTCAGGCTTAAGAAAAAGAAACATGGTTTCCTTTTAAAGAACAAGCTTTAATATGGATTAGGAGGTAGTTTTTCACTTGATTTCATTAAGCCTTTAAAATCCTGTGTAGTCTGTCAAACAAATGTGACTGTCAGTTGATCATCTTTTATATTTGCCACTGTAATAGATATACAACACTTTTTTTGTTCACTGTTCACACTCTTCTTTCTTAACCCATTGGTCTGTGAGAGAGGACAGAGCTGCCTAGAGATCGATGTGTGGAGGATTGCGCTTCTTCGGCTTGACAGTCCAGTTAAATGGGTCAGCAGCCCCCAGTGCTCCTATAAATCCTCAGTTTTATTGTCTAACCTTTATCCACTGCTGCAACATTAATTTCCCTGTACTGTTCACATAAAGCAGCCACTATTATTAATTGCATAAAATATGTTTTTTTTACTTCAAGAGTGCAGTGGGTCAAAACATTGTCTCTACAGTTAATGTTTGCACTTTAATATTGGCTTTATGTGAAGCCATTTGCCTAGTTTACCTATAGGTGTGTTTAGAATAAGAGAAACACCATAGGCCTACAATACAACAGAAGACAATGACTTGGACTTGAGTGATGACTCATTACTTCACCCATATGTATAAAGCCTTGTGATAAACTCCATGTTGACAGTCATACCTGAAATGTTTTCACTGATCCTGTGTTTGTGTGCTCTTGTGCATGTTCTTCAGGTGGAAACTATCGTGGTGTGTTTGCACTGGGTCTGGTTCAGGGTGAATGGAAGATGTATGTGAAGTGGCCCCTGGACAGGGAGGAACGCAACCTCTACCTCATCAATGTCACTGCTAGCGATGGACTCTTTGTTTCCCAGGCAACGGTGGAGGTGACAGTGATAGACACCAATGACAATAGCCCCATCTGTAACCAGGTGAGGAATAAATTACCATTCAGTCGAATTACAGGGATGGTTAAAGACAGTGGCATGGGGCAGGAGGTTTGAGATGCTTTGCCAGTGTCCCACATTTATTTTACTTAGCTAATTGTGTGTGTGTGTGTGTGTGTGTGTGTGTGTGTGTGTGTGTGTGTGTGTGTGTGTGTGTGTGTGTGTGTGTGTGTGTGTGTGTGTGTGTGTGTGTGTGTGTGTGTGTGTGTGTGTGTGTATCTTGTGGCTGCTGCAATATTGAGGCTGTGAATCATGTGTCCATGAGTAATAAATGCCCACAC
>CALSBZ010046523.1:154244-173379 GCA_943591055.1 Gobionotothen gibberifrons
GTGTGTGTGTGTGTGTGTGTGTGTGTGTGTGTGTGTGTGTAGGCTGTGTACACTGCCTCTGTTCCAGAGGACCTTCCAGTCAACAGTGTGCTGCTGAAGGTTGGGGCTACAGATGCAGATGTAGGCATCAGTTCCTGGATCCAGTACTCCTTACATGGTCCTGGATCCCAGGACTTCATCATGGACCCAGACACCGGTACTAAGCATGGCTTTGAGAACATACCCATACTTTTATTTTGGAACAACACTTAATACATAGTCTTTCTTACACTGAACTTGCATCAGTTGTAACTAGCCTCAGTCCGATATTGAGTTAAAAGGGATAATATGCATGACTTCAGGGTAATTCAAGAATCATTAACACGTCGGTTTTTCTTTCGCTAATTACTAAATAAAGCAATAATGTTGATATAAACAAGATTTTAATGATTTCAAAATAACGCAAAGCAACGGCTGGAACTGCAGCAATCGTGATGTAACTTAACAACACTAATCGAGGTCTTCTCCCTCGTACCTGCCCAAGTTTGTTCCCATTTTCTTTTCCATTAACCAGCCTTTAAACTATCCGTAGCAACAGTTTGCTATCAAAAGACAGTAGATCACTAGTTCAGAATCGAGTTTTCAACTAAGCTGCCGTGTAATAACCTTAAATAATAATAATAATATTACGTTGCTTACACAGTTAACCACACATGTTATCTGTGGTGCAATTGTGTTGCACACTGTCATGGCTCTAAATGTGTCACCGGTTGTTTCTAACCTGTCTAGGTGAGGTCAAGTCATCTACGACTCTTGACCATGAGATGACACCCTACTACCGGCTTGTTGCCCAGGCAACTGATGGTGGTGGGCGATGGTGCCGTGCTGAGGTGCATCTGGACGTTACTGATGTGAATGACAACTCGCCCATCTTCACGTCGACACACTACACTGCCAGCGTGTACGAAGATACCGCCCCCAAAGCCCTGCTCACCCGCATCCAGGCCATAGACCCTGATGAAGGTGATACTGTTGTACTACTGCTTCAAATGCTACTATGCTTTTTAATAAAAAGAAAGAAACCCTTGCATTAATCTAGAAGAGCAGGTGGCAAATGAGGAAGAATTGAAAAGTCAATAATGATGGAAGCAAAAGCAGAGGCAGGTACAAAGACAAAGAGAATGGGGGAGTAAAAAGTCAAACAAATGAACAAGGAACAGAGAAATAGGTGAAAATAAATACCTACAGTTCAAGTTAAACGTATATTGTATGACAACTCTGTGTCTGTGTAGTCTTGACTAAATTCAATTCACAAATGGGAACAACCAAGGGTTGCACTTGGTTGTTCACAGGAACAAGACACAGACTAAAAATACGATTGTGTGGGATTTTCATATTTTCTTTGTGTGCGGTAGAGACATTTGGGATTTTAGCCTTTGTAGACCTTATTCATGGACAAACACCTATTCAACACACTGCGGGAAAGCAAAAATCCCAAAAGCAGAATAGTCCCGCTTCAAATCTTACTGTACTGACATTCCTCCTCTGGCTCTGCAGCAGGTCCCGGTCGTATGGTGGCTTACTCCCTGTCTGAGTCTGCAGGAGGCTCCTTCTCTATCGATAAGTCCTCTGGCATTGTGGTCCTTGAACGCATTTTGGACCGGGAGGTTCAACCAGCCTATCAGATAGTAGTCCACGCGTCTGACCAGGGTTCACCACTGCCCCTCTCCTCATTGGTCAACGTCACCATCACTGTGCTGGACATCAACGACAACCCGCCTGTGTTTGAGCGCCGCGATCAGCTGGCAACAGTGCCCGAGGACGTGGGAGTGGGGACGGAGGTTCTGAGGGTCTACGCTGCCAGCAAGGACATCGGGACCAACGCAGAGATCACTTACAGTATCCGATCAGGCAACGAGCACGGGAAGTTCCACATCCACCCACTCACTGGTCAGTATGCTAAACATATCTCTGCAGTAGTAATCCCATTTTGGTTTATTCTTAATGTACATTTTAACATGTTCCTTTCCACATTTCACTGCTTTTTTCATATTGTCATGAACACTGCAAGCTGTCCATTTTAGAATTTAAGAAAGTGAAATGGTCAGTCATAAATACAGTTTATTCTCTATTTCCTGAAGTTTGATGCAAGCATCTGGGAATATTTGAAATAATTAAACTGGTTAAAGTCCAAGTGTGCAAGTATGTGGTGGTTTTAGAATTGTCTTTACTTCATCCAAAGCTTATCCTTTCAGTATTTTCAAAATAGAGATCAATGTGTTCATGACGCAAACTGCTAATCACTTCTCTGGGATCACATTTAGGCATTTAGGATTGTAGCCTTTGCAGACCATTTACATGCACAAAAACCTACTGTATGTAACACAATACAAGAAAGAGAAAACTTCAAAAAGCATAACAGGCGCCTTTAAAACCGATGTTCCATCATAGAGACTAACTCAAATGTTAACTTAAATTGTGATTTAGCTATAAGGTGTGTCTGTTTTGGTAGTTACAGCTCTTCTGATGTGCCAGCTAAATATTAATTCAACATTTGGGTAAGTAAGTATTAGACTGCTATCAGTAGGTACAGAACATTTAAGCGATCTAATCGGATCAGGGCAAAACAACTTGAGTGAGACATCTCTAATTCAAAATGACTAACACAGGAGCTTTAATTTTGGCAATATTAAACGTGGTGTCGAGTTGGAAGGTAGCATTAATGAACCATGATAAACCTATCGTTTTAATCAACTGTGTCTGCCTGCACAGGGAAGTTAAGAAGACGCCGTTCCTTCAGCTCTTACTTTCTCTGTTCTCTGTTTAAATGTTTATGACAGTATTGGTTAGGAAGACTTTCAGACTTAATTACTGGAATGATCTGCCAAAAGGAAGAGAGAAAATATGTTAATGACAGGTATCTTAAATCCGGTGGAGGTGATCGCAGAGGGGGTTTGCGCTCATTAGAGTGCTGAGCGTCAAAGAATACTTGACTTTCTTGGCAGGGTCTTTTTTTGTTTCTCATCCTGGATTTATATTTTACTTTAGCTTTCCCTTGAGAGATTTCATGTGAAAAAGTCAATGCTTTAGTGTGCCCCACAACTCACAAAGGTCTGTCAGTTTTGCGAAAAATAAAGTGGATCTTTATAGGTTTAATATTAATGTCATCTCTCTGCAGAGCCTTCAGCAGCTCTAACCTTTTTGCATCTTAACAGAAAGGAGAACTTCACTAAGATGTAAGATGTCATATTAAGTAAGGCCATAATGGCATTCAAGTTCAGCCTTAAACGTTTCAAACCTTTTCTAGGAATGTGTGAATTGGAATGAAACAAGTTGACTGTCTATTTTTGTATTTATGTAGCATAGGATCTCCAGTCCATGACTAACCATAGTTAGCTTCCACAGTTATTAAGTTATCACCAAAACACCAGACAGCTTTTCTGTACAGAGAGCTGAATCATCTAAATTGTGTTAACCAGGGTTAATCATGTACCTCTCTTTTAGAATAATACTGGGAAAAGGAGGCTGCTGGAAGTTCAGACTGATGTTGTATAATACAGAAGGTTTATTGAAAAGCTTGACAAAGAAAAACAGAAGATGAACAACACAAGAATGCATTAACATTGTATGCCACCATCAAATCTGCAAAAGTCTAACTACCTCTAATGAAACATGGCTAGATTCCAAAAAAACAAAGGCACAACTTAAAGATTGAGATGCTCCAAAAGTAAAAAAACGTTCTAACTGACTGGTTTTTGACTAATGTAGGAGCTGAGCCTAATAAACCGAGGTGTTTTAACTCGCGGGAGTCACCATGTGAATAAGATGCCGTTTCTTGCGTGTCTTCTATGAAGAATCGGCAGGCTCATTTGCGGTTGTAGCATAATACAATCCATTTATTTTCTCATCATGTATAGCATATCAGTTAAAGGGGCTCTATTCATCTTTTTGGTGTCTTCCCTTTCCTATAGTGTTATACTGTATGGGTTTTGGTGCACGTAAATGGTCTGCAAAGGCTAAAATCCCAAAGTTCCTTCCAGAGGGAGTGTCTCTCCCAAACACTGCCACCCAGCCTGAAATGCGAAAATAGGGGGTTAAAAGCCATACGCCATACTGGGGTCAGACACAACAAATAATCTGATAGGACACTACTAAATACCTGTGCTTTAGGACATAGACCCCTATGGCACACACAGTAAATGGCAGACAATAGTGACAGACTGAACCTAAACATGACCCTTCATTAATATGGCTCTTCCATGGACGTCACAGCTGTTCTTATCTGCCTGGTGTAACCTAAGGCCTGCTTCAATGATTGCTAAGATGAATAGGACATTCTTTTATTGTAATAAATGTATAGAAATATAATTAGTTTTAAAATTACTTAGGGGACCTATCATGCAAAATGCACTTTTGTACGTCTTTTATACATGAATATGTGTCCCCAGTGTTCCAGGGAACTCACCAAGTGTCAGAAAACACAACCCTCTCTCTTTTCCTCCATACCCAAATCTCTAAAAACGGGGCTGCAACGGATCTGATACAGACTGATCCTGATTTGAATTATTTCCTATGTCACAAAAGGGGTGCTCCGCTTAGTGGTCAATTCTCCACTTATCAGCGGAATGAGAGGTTGGGCCACAGCCGGCCATTGCCGCTCGAAAGCGCTGGAGACGCTGTAGTACATATGCCAGGCCTGTAAGTGGCGCTGTAGTCTGCCACAAAAGCAGCGAAGAAGACTTCCCGCTAGGGGTGTAACGGTTCACAGAAGTCACGGTTCGGTTCGTACCTCGGTTTGGGGTTCACGGTTCGGTACGGGTTCGGTACAACAAGAAAAAGCAAAAAAAAGTCCCAAATGCATAATTCCAGGTTTGTTGTTATTTATATTTGAACAGTAGTGCAAGTTTCAATTTAAAAATAAGGAACTCTGACATTTTGAATAATTAACTGTATTAAACAGTTAAAAACAAACCATAAACAGTACCACACACACTCAGATGGCCATATTATCTATAATGGCTGATGTCAAACAAAAAGGTTTCATCAAGCTGTAAAACTAAAAAGAATATCTTAAAAATATTACATCATAAATAACTAGAGAATGCAATTCCTGAAGAAATTGCTAGTGGGAATGCTTTATGCTGAAAAGCTGACGCTAAACTGCTATGCTGAAATGTAATGTGTAAGAAGAAAGTGAAGAATTTAGATTGAAATGATGCATGAACACTGGGGGCTTGAATGTGTGATGAGAGAAGAAAAGAAAGTAAAAAGGCTTGGAATAGCAGCAGAATATTTGAACTGCAAACGTTTGAACTAACTTGATGGCGAATGATCTGTCGCCATGGCAACGGCATTTGATGACACCCCATAATACGCTTAGATGCATTGATGGCTGCATTGTTACCAAACCTGTGAAGTGTTGGGCCGTTTGGAGCATTTTCACTGAAGTTATGAGAAAGCTGTGTGTCATGGTGAGTATTGTGTTGCCATGGCAACGGCATTGAAGAAATCTCAAAACTGTCCCGTAGATGTCTTCACTGCTGGACTGTTGGCACACATGTGAAGTTTGAGCACTTTTTGAACATTTTCATAGGAGTTATAGCGACATCAAGTGTTATGGCGAGGGATGCGTTTCCATGGAAACGGCATATGGTGAGATCTCAGATTTGGCGTAGAGCTGTTGAGGCATGGACCGGTGATATACAAGTGAAGATTGGGGGACGATTGGACCGTGTTGATGGGACTTACAGCGACATCATGTTTCATGGCGAATGATCCGTCGCCATGGCAACGGCATTTGATGACACCCCATAATACACTGAGATGCGTTGATGGCTGCATCGTTACCAAACCTGTGAAATTCTGGGCTGTTTGGAGTATATTCACTGAAGTTATGAGAAAACCGTGTTTGAAGGCGAGCAATGTGTTGCCATGGCAACGACATTTGAAGAAATCTCAAAACTGTCCCGAAGATGTCTTCACTGCTGGACTGTTGAAGTCTGCTGCTCTGAGCATGTCAGTTGGAGCGATGACATCATCGTGTTCCATTACACAGGTGTTTCTATTTGAGCTAACGAGGCGTCCAGAGATCACAGGTTTCCATTGTTCTGGATGAGAGATAAACGTCTTACATGTGAACGTTTTGTGGAAGAACCGTAACAGATATCTGTGAAATTTCAAAACGTGAAGCATGTCAAGGAAGTTGAGTATCTGAAGTGGCATTTTGTTTAATTATTTTTGCTTAATTATTTGTCATTTTTCAAGCTACGAGATGTTTTCCTACGTTTGTCATGAAAAATTATGTCTCAGGAATATAGGGTTTGGGAATTATGGCAGTTTTAAAAAAAAATATGAAGGCAAATTTCAAACTGTCCTCCACTCTAACTCTGACATCACACACTCTGCCTTAACGAGCTGCGCAATGTTAAAGTTCAAATGTTAAAAATGGGATGAATTATGGGCTATATCTCTGGAATTATGAAAGTTATGAATGAGAAAAGTAATAGCCATCGATTCCCGACCGAGCTGAACGTTTTGATGTTTGAACGGAGTTTCTGCGATGTTCAATGCGGGAGGAGAAGAGGGCCAAGATAAGTCGGCGGAATAATAAACTTTTCGTGCGTAGAAGAACAGATAGTTGGAATGCTGTTAACAGCATTCCCACTAAATAAGAAAGTGTTTCAAGAGCGCAAAGTCGTTGAAAAACATATGCCAAAAGCTTCCGTTATTTATTTTGGTCTCTCGGCTCTCATGTCTCTTGGCTTCTTAAAAACAGTGGGGATAAGCTGTTGAACTGCTATTGTCTTTTGAAGCAGGTGGGTTCTAGCTCCTGTGTGTTATCTGAAATCGCCATACTAACTTTTCTACTTCTTGTATTTTGTTCGTTTTGCTGTTGTGTTTCTTCTTGTTCTTCATTTGTTGTTTAAGGGCGGCTGGCAAACAGCTTTTAGGCGCAATACCGCCCCCTGGATTATAAATAGTGTAGTGGATGACAGACTTTTTTCCCGCGTATTAGTCGTGTGACTGCGTGTGCCGAACCGTGACGTCCGAACCGTGACGGTACGGGACGAATACGGATACCGTTACACCCCTACTTCCCGCGCATGGTTGCCATGGTTGCCCTTCTGTTTATTCTCCGCTATGGCTCTTTTTCTCCCTCCCCGGATGTATATACTTTATATAGGTATGGCCCTACAATATATAGTTCAAATATAGCATGATCGGTCACCTATAACTGTTTGAACCAGGACCTTCAGTATTTGGATGAAGTAGCTTGTGATAAATAAGGTGCATCAGATGTTGTAGCTACAGCTGTCAGAGAGATGACTCCTTCAATTAAACATAAAACAACTAATGTGTTTTCACTAAAGCATCTTTCTGTGTCTTCTCTCTCCTCACCTTGCTCAGGTGCCATTTTAGTGGCCCAGCCTCTGGACTATGAGACCTGCAGGGACTACTTCCTGACCGTGGAGGCTCGTGATGGCGGCACACCACCGCTTAGCGCCATCACAACAGTGAACATAAACCTGACAGATGTCAACGACAACGCACCGATGTTCAGCCGTGAGCTGTACACTACAGTGGTGTCTGAGGACGCAACCACCGGGGAGTCTGTGGTCCAGGTGGGTTCCAGTCCTGCATGCTTCCCTTTTCAGGTTATTTTTAGCATGTATTGGCGATTTGTCCTGGAATATGATTGAACATTCAGGAGGACACATTGTAACGTTTGAAAGGACCTTCTGACCTTTTCTTTAGCACCAATAAATAGTTCTCTTTTTGCAAAAGGAATATAAAACAGCTAAAAGGCTTTTGGCATTACATATAATATTGCATCACACTCTTGCAAAACAACGTTTCATTAACGTTTTCCATTTCTGAGGTAGGTGCTTCCTTTATCTTTCAACTTCATATAAACAAATGACAAAAAATGGATTTGCCATTCAGTTGGCCATCTCATTTTCCCAGTATTTTTTTAAGAGACAGAATGTGATCCATTTTACAATCACACATTCTGGAAATCCATCTTTCAATATCCTCTCGAGTATTTTAAATGTTATTACAACTGGTGACTGGTTTCAAACTCATACCATAACATATTACTGTCATTCATTTTCACTGTTTTGGTCACTTTACATTTTGGAGGATGGACATTTCCATATACACCTCTCCATGGGGTTTGTTCCTGCACCTTATGCAAATGAACACACAACGTACCCTGAAAAAGGCTCTAGAAAACCTTGGTTATGTTGTTTGTTCCACTTCAAGAGATGTATGTCTTTTTAGATAGACTATCCTCTTTTTATATGCACTTTGTGTTTTTCTCTGAGAAGAGAAGTGGTGAGACGAGTGGTTGCGAACTCCATAGGGACTTGGCTTGGCATCTGGAAGGTCACCAGTTCAAGTCCCGGCAAGACCAAGTGCTACCGAGGTGTCCCTGAGCAAGGCACCGTTCCCTACACTGCTCCCCGGGCGCCGTTCATAATGGCAGCTCACTGCTCCTAACACTAGGATGGGTCAAATGCAGAGAAACCGTTTTGCTTGTACAGTTGTAGCCTTGAAATATGTGGCAACACTTGAAAGGGAATGTGTTTGTGTGTGAGCGCGCCTCTATATTTTCATGCTTTTTCAGTAGATGGTGGTATACAGTGCATCAGGGTGGATGTCATGGCCTTCAAGATTGCTCCCTCTGAGAGTGAAATAATGGCTGTGTGGGGGGCTTTCATCAGCTCCACCACCTAGATGTTGGCAATTATTGAGTTGCTGACGTTAACTGGCCTCCGAGGGATTGATAGGATTTAGTGGTTCAAGCTTTTATTTGGTGAGCTTCACGGAGAGAACAGGTGGCGATGCATGCAGCCCTGAGCCAATTTTCACCTGTTAAATAGACTCATACTTTTTACGGAAATTGCGGCTTTGCATATTTGCTTTGTTCCTATACAAGTGCAAAAAAATAGAAATATCTATCCAATAGAGAAAGGTTGGTACTTGTCACAGGTCCAGAATATTTGTAAATGAACGTTCACCATAGACACTGCAGTTGTTAATACCATTCATTATTTTTAAATAGGTTTTCTTTGGAAAGCAATGAGTTTATCGACTGATTATGTAAGGAAGAATCTGCAGTGAGTCGGTCATGAAAGCAACAAATCTTCCAACAGCTTGATCAATCGCTCATTACATGGCAACTCACTGAATAAATCAATAATTGGTTATAATAATAACATATTGATTTTAACATGATTTCATTGATTTAAAAATGAAAGCTTTGCTTCCGTTCAGAAAAAATAATCGGCTCTATTGCATAGCAACCGCTGGAACTGCGATAGCAATAAAATGATGGCAGGACTGATTACATTTCTTCTGTAACTGTCCGAGCCTGTTTACATTTCCTTTTCCATGAACCAGTGTTTGATCACTGCCAGAGCCCATACTGTGTCCCTTTAGTGATTACTTCCTGTTGGTTTCTTCTGCCGATGTCTCTGTACTCATGCTCTCTGAGTCTGGGTTACTGTTCTCTATTGCTTATTGAACTGGGGATATTTTAGCCGTCATGAATCCAAAGTCTCATGCTTTCCACAGATATAAAAATGTTCAAATATTCTAAAAGTATTCCTTGGTGTTTTCTGATCGATTAACCAAAACGAACATGTTTTTTTGGCCACAGCTGATGTTAAATTGACCGGACTTCTTTCTGCAGATTAATATGACTGTACACGGTCCCTTGTTCAGAGCGTCCTCAGCAATGCTCTGAAACTGAAAAAGAGCAATGCCCAAACTGACCAATCAGAATCCAGTATTCAATTAAGCCGTGATATAAACAAGGGATAATGTGCAGGCGGTCAACAATGGAAAAAGACTGGACTTCTTTCTGCAGATTGATATGACTGTACAGCAGCGGTGTGTTAGCAAGCATTAACAACCTCTGAAAGGTCCAAAATTAACCAATCAGAATTGAGTATTCAATTAAGCCGTGTAATATTAGGCAGGTGAATTGACCAGTTAAACATTTATAAAAAATAAAATGATCACATCTGAGGTTTAGTTAAACATATTTTCTGTAACTGATACCTTGAAATGTATCGAAACTCACTTTGGTGCCAGCAGATTAATATTGTAATTAATTAATTGAATTCAGATTATAGAAATACTTCTTTTTTTATCAGTTATTTGAAATATATAGCAACTCTTACAGTTGTAGCAGTAAAATACAAAAAGGACTAGTTTTTTAAAAGCCGAATGTATGAGTCCTGAACATCACTGCTGACCATTTCCCAAAGACTAGCTCAGTGTTTTTTATTTTATATGTATTTTCCCAGCATTCCTGGCAGCCAACAGACATATTTACTTCTGTTTGTGTCACGCCAATCAATTTACTTTATGGTTAACAATAATGTAGCATTGGCAAAAGAATAAAGGTGACTAAATGGATCAGACACTTCAACATGTTTCCTCTTCCTGTTATCTGGTTATCATAATGTTCGCACATTAATCACATCTGATGGTTGCCTGGATCATAATAAAACACTTTCACAAGTCAACAGTGCAGAAGGTTTTGGAAAATGGCCAACTTTGAGTGAAAGAACACAGTATTTTCAGAAAATGGGTTAAATCATCCATAATGAATGTAACAGAGCAGCTTCAGGAATCATCAAAATGCACTGCTTATTAGTGAAGGCTATATTAATAAACCAATCTTCCAAAGCAAAGCAGCTGGTAAACTCTCTTTAAACTCTCTGAATACTGCACGTGCAGCTGTTATCTGGCTAGTCTGATGTATAATATGTAATGTATTACATTTTATGTGTACAAATATATAGTCTTTTTTAACAGTTCTGTGCATGTGTGTGTGTGTGTGTGCGTGCGTGCGTCATCATTTATCATTTATGTAAGTATTTCCAAGGCACGCCTTTATACGATCATGTACAAATGTTTCTGATGCGTGTGTGTGTGTTTTCAGCTGGTGGCAGAGGACGTTGACAGTCAGCTGAATGGAGCCATCCTTTACTCCATCATCAGTGGAGACCGAGACAACCAGTTCTTCATGGACCCGCTCCGTGGGGTCATCAAGGTCAACAAGCCACTGGACCGTGAGACAGTAAGGACACCAGACACACACAGAAACACACAGAAACACACAGAAACACACAGAAACACACATACACTGTTCTGAAGCTCATTCTTAAAATAACTATGGAAAGGATTCACTCAGCATCACTACCTTAGCACTAAACCGACTCAACAGAATTAAAAGCTTCAAAAAACACCTAAATGCCATTCAGATGGCACTCAGGGAACCGGGCTCGAGGGCGAAGACCGCGGCTCTCAAGAGGGTCCTGGAAATCTCCGCTTTGCTTCCCACAATGCAGTTCGACGAAAAGTGAGGCAAAGTGACGTCACCCCATTGAAAGTGAATGGGCAGAAGCGTTGGAAGATTGTTTTAACGCTGCTGTGTGGACGTACCGTCAGTCTGGTGGTTTTCCACATGGCCACCAGCTCTACCTCAGTCAGCTATACGGCGGCCATCTTTAATGTAAAGAGGGAGCCTGCTGGCAGCTGATGGGCTCATGGGAGATGTTCTGCTGCGAGACGGATCCCTGACCAGATGGCAACTAATCACTCTTCAACAGGAAGCGCATGCAGCAAGCAGCTCTCAATATGAGCTCTTTCATTTGCAGCAGGAAAAAAAGATGGAAGGCACGAACCCCCCTCCTTGCCTTCCCCCCCCCTCTCCTCTGAGCTGTTTCCCACTATTTTTCTTTCTCCTTCATCTTTCCTCGTCTCCTTCTCCTCCACAAAACTTCAGAAATGTTCACATTGCTATCATAAAGTATTCAAGAGTGCAGCCCATGAGCGCGCTCAGTAAGAGGGTGCAGGGAAGTGTGGGGGATCAAAGCTTTTGGCTGATGAAAGGGTGTTTGGGTTTATCACACAGAGAGCAGCAGCTTCCTCTATGTGCAATGCTGATGTGTCCGTCCATGTGTGTGTGCATTACAATGTATATGTGCTCTCATTTCCATACTGTTTGTTCTACCCCCCGTCCCTTGTCTCTCTGTAAAGCAGGTCATAGTTGTTTACTCACATGTCTCAGGCAGCAGGATATTGTGTTGCTGCTGCCTTTGCATTTCTTCTTAGTGTGCTTCATTAGCTCTTTACTATAAAGCAATATGGAAAAATGGAAAAGATATCCTGCTGCGAGTTTAGGGAACACTGAGCAGCATGCCAGGGTAACTAGGTGTGGGGACTTCTCAGCCTTCCTTCAGACAACCACATCGAAAAGTGCTTCTATAATATGAAAGCTTTGATCCAGTGAGTCATGTCAGAGCGCTTTGGAAGGATCAAAGGCAGCGAACCAATCAGGAAGCTTCCACTCTGCCACTCAGTCAAGTGATTGTAGACTGGCAATGAAAAGTCATTTTTGATTAGCATCTGTTAATATTGCCTTATTTCAATCTGTGTTCTCTGTATCCTATTATCCCTGAGAAAATATAATCACGACTTTGGGCTAAATTGCACCTTTTTCTTTTTCCTCGAAACTTTCACAATCTAATCAGGCAAGTTAGAACAACTAGCTGACCAAATGTCAGAACTAACGGCTAATACGATTTTATAAGAACTGATAAAGGAATTGGCAAAAAAGTGAAAAAAGGCCAAAAGTGGTGCTGGATTTGGCCTTTTATAGGAACAGAGTGGCAACTTGAACCAACAATATTCAGTTTGGACCAATGTTTCAAGGGGTTAGGGTTAGGGCCTACATTTAAGATCCATAGTCAAAGAACATCATTAGGGCATTTTATCCACTTGAAAAGTCTAAAAGGAAGACTATATGAAGATTTCATGAGCACATTTATACCTTTTATATTTGAACAAACCTTTGCCTATCATCTAGTGCCACCCTGAGGACAACATGTACATTTTCACCAGGCTGTAATAATAGTAGAATAATCTTCCTGTGGATGTTCAGCACTTTTTCAATGTGTTATGCAAGGAATAAAACATCCACTTAGCCTTGGTGGGAATTTCCTCAAAAATGAGCAGAAACTGTGATGGTTGGTATATTTGTATCCAGCCCAGAAATCAGAACATTTCTTCAGTCTTACATGTGCTATGTTCATAATATTATGATTTTTAGATATATTTATATCTGTCGTTTTTTTTCCTTCTAGGTTCCCAGCTACTCGCTGGCCATCAGAGCTCTGGATAGTGGAATCCCCCCCATGTCCTCCACCGTGATGGTCAAAATAGACATCTCTGACATCAATGACAACCCGCCCACCTTCTCCCCGGCCAACCTCACTACTGTCATACAGGTACACCGCCCCCTGACGTGATAATGACTTAAAGGGGCCCTATTATGCTCATTTTTAGGTTCATATTAGTATGTTGTGCCTCTACTGTGACATGTCTCCATGCTTTAATGTTCAAAAACCTCCTTATTGTTCTCATACTGCCTGTGCTGCAACACCTCTTTTCACCCTCTGTCTGAAACCAGAGCCCAGTCTGCTCTGATTGGTTAGCTGTTAGGATTGATCAACCTCGTAGAGATGTGTCGGAAATGTCCCGTCCCTTAGCTTACAATGTGTTAGAGTGCTAGCCAATAGAAGCGCAAGTCTAACATAGTGATGTCATGATGTTACAGAAGTAAACAAAAGAGTCCAATTGAGGAGTTTCTCGCGGGGGAGAGGGGACTTTGTGATTTGTGCCGTTCCAGACCATCACATGCATAAATACATAACACACTAAAGGGGGGAAAAAGGTTCTCTTTAAGTTACACTTTTTAATAAGAAAAAGGGTTGGTTTTCCTGGACAATCATTGGGTAAAGTGCAAGCCATGCCTTTAGGATTTCCCGAGGGGACTGATTAAACATCTCTACAGGGATAGGCTGGCTAAATTCCCAATCCCAATCCCTCAGTTATATGTCCAGGAGCTCAAATCTATGGCTTTTTCAAAGAACTGAAAATGAAATGACTATTCAGTTCTCTATAACAAAACATCATCATACTTAAATCATAATGTGATCATGCATAATATATACCCAAACAGGTCGTTTTTCTAATACTGTGTTCCCTCCACCAGGAAAACAAGCCAATCAGCACCAGCATATTGCAGCTGTCCGTCATCGATCAGGACTCCTCCCACAATGGCCCGCCCTTCGACTTCCGCATCCTGTCAGGAAACGAAGGCGGGGAGTTCGTGCTGGAGAAAGATGGAACGCTGTTGGCCAACCAAGTGTTCAGGAGGGACCTGGCAACGGAATACGCTATTCTGATTCAGGTGGAGACACACTGCTGTTTAATGGTGGATTTAGAATAAGAGGATAGCTTTTTAGCCTCTCAAATACAGTGTAGTCACTAATCCTAACACCTGTGTTTCACCTACAGTATAAGCATTGAAATAATAGACACACTGGTCCATCAGTTTAGAGGAAGACTTCAGTCATGGCTGGTTGAGGAGCTTCTTCAGACCTTATTTGGTTATAATAGTAGTAATAATTTAAATAATCTACTCAAGCAATATCAAAATCTATGCTGCATTAAATTAAATTACTATTAAATTGACTGCGCACTTAACAGAGTACATTTAACTTGTCAACCCGCCTCTGCAAATGAGTGCTGTGATCTGTGTTAATGCACTTCCTAACTTTGTGAATGTGATGAGACGAGTGATGTTAGCACTGTCTCACAGCAAGAGCTTTCGAATCCTGCGTTGGATTTTTATTTAAATTCTCCGGAGTCCAAAGACATGCAGATTAGGTTTATTGCTGTCTCTTGTAGGTGTGAATGTGAGCGTGACAGATTGTCTCTATGTGTAAACTGATTGTTTAGTGACCTGTCCAGCAGTGGCCTCTTGCCCAATAGAGTGCCACAGTGACGCGTCCTAAAACCCGGAAGTAAGCTGCGCATGGGTTCCTTCGACAAAAACGCAATGCAATGTCTCCATAGGATTTTGGAAAATAGCTGGAAATAAGGTCTGTGGCTGAAACACATTTAAGAGACGGATCAGTCGGATAATCTCCACATGTCTACCCTACTTTTATAATTTCCGAATCATAAATCTAATCGATAGACTTATGATCGATAGTATTGGCTGCTTGTAAAGAATAAGTGGTTACATGTAGTATATCAATGTGCAGAATGTAGAGAAAAGATGTCAACAAATAGACATGTTACCAAGACATTGTACTGTTTTTGATTCATTTCCTTATTCCTATTTTCTGTCCCTGGTTGTCCCTCCTCTCAGGTGACGGACTCGGGGAAGCCCCGCCTCTCCTCCTCCTCCATGCTGATGGTCAGGGTGATTGAGGAGAGTCTTCACCGGCCAGTTGCGTTGCCCCTGGAAGTTCATATCGTCACTATGGAGGACGAGTTTCCTGGCGGTGTGATTGGCCAGCTGCACGCCACCGACGCTGACCCTTACGATGCGCTGACCTTTGGCCACGCCCCCCCAGCCCAGCGCAGTCTCTTCAAGATCAGTCCTCGTGACGGCAAGATCATCGCCCTGGGGGGCTTGGATGCAGGCAGGTACTCCCTCAATGCCAGCGTTAGTGACGGCCGCTTCGCTGTGCCTGTGCCCGTGAGCGTGCACGTGGAGCAAGCGACACCAGAGATGCTGCGTGAGGCGGTGACCGTGCGCTTTGAGAGTGTTTCACCACAGGACTTTGTGGCGCTGCACCTGAAGAGCGTGCTGAAGGTTCTGCAGCAGGCCGCCGCCTCGCAGCAGCAGGACAAGCTGCACCTGCTCAGCCTGCAGCCTGTCGGGGGGACCCAACAACTGGACATGCTTGTTGCTGTGGAAACAGCAGCAGGCGGGTACTACAAGGCAGCTTACCTCACCCAGAAACTTAGTGCCTCACGTCGGCAGCTGGAGGAGGTCCTCAGAGTGTCGGCTATCCTGGATAAGAACTGCTCGGGCCTGGAGTGTCGCGGCGCGCAGTGCGAACAGACCATCATCCTGGACTCACACAACCTGGCTACATACAGCACGCCGCGGGTCAGCTTCGTTTCACCACGCTTCCATCGGACCTCACGCTGCACCTGCAATGGTAAGTGATTTAATGTGGAAATTGTGTCCAGGTGTCAAATTATAATTCTGTAAGTTGTTCAAAAGTAGGAACATCCTGCCTGGAGCAGAGCCTCAACAGTCTGTTGTTTGGCTTCCAACATTATTTCCCATCAGCCCTTTGCAGGCTAAATGTTGCAGCCTTAACAGAAGAGGCAAGGTCATGGGTTGCAGCAGGACACAGAGAGTGTGATTACTGAGTGTGGCAGGTGTCAGCCAGGTGTCAGGACAGTGGTAGTGGCAGCAGTCATCTAACAGCTGTCAACAAACTACTGAGCTAAATGCCACTAAGACACTGTTCTCTCAACTAGACTCGCTGTCAACTAGCATGGAGCCACATTTCCTGTGCATGGTTTGCTGTTCCACTGTTTGATGGATATTGAAAAGTCACTTTATTCTTTTTGTTTTTCATTCATTTAAATAATTATTTCAACCATAGAGGTTATGATTTTGCCCGTTTAAAACAAAGAAGGAACAGCAATACCTATTTAGCTGAGTAGCTTTCTGTAATAGCAGCAGGAAAGAGAAGACAGAACGAAGACAGTAGAGGTTAGGCCTAAAATCTGGGGGAAATACTTTATAAGTGAGCATTGCTGTAAGTAATTGTTTTTAGCCTCATTGATATCATTACATTTCCAAATGCAGTGGTGAATTCACAGTGAGTGAGTGAGTGAGTCAAAAGCAATGTATTTCTATTGGTAGTGTGTTTCGTGCCTGCAACACGTCTTTTTGTCCGGTCGGGTCTTGGAAGACCGGAAGCTGTGTGGTTTATAAAAACATTTTCCTACTCAATATCAAGCCACGATTATTGTTTTTTAAAAACAAAGTCCAACATTATACGATTTAAAATAAAAACAATAATCGTGGCTTGATATTGAGTAAGAAAATGTTTTTATAAACCACACAGCTTCCGGCCTTCCAATACCCGACCGGACAAAAAGACGTGCTGCAGGCACGAAACACATTACCAATAGAAATACATTGCTTCTAAAATCGTTCTGTGTGACACGAAAAAAAAAGGGGGAAAATCGTGTTGGTGAACACGAATCAATAGATTACATTTTGTGACTATAACACGAAATGCCGTGAGACTGGGTTGTACCGTTGTACCACATCTGCAGGTGCTTTGGATGACTACATAGTTAAAGGTTATTTAAGATTCCTCAGGCTGCATACAAAGAACTATGAACAGGCCTTTCTCTGCAAAGGAAAAGCTCATAAACAGCAGTGCCCATTAGGGAGTCTTTGGTGAAAGACAATCATCATGTGACTGATGGGCATAGCCAAGCTACACCCTGCTCTGATTGCCTTCTTACACTACAAGTACCAGCATTGTTATGAGGATACAAAAAGCATTAAAGAGTTTCAAAGTTGCTAAGTTGTCTCTGAAAGGTAGGGTGGGCTGTTTTTTTTTTTTCCAGAGTCAGAGGTGACCTCCTGGTTGTCAGGGTCAGAGTCAAAATACACACATTTTATGCCTTAAGATGTTAGATTGTATGTTTATATTTACATTATCCCTACATTATTTGACTCGAATTAGGAACTGCACTCAAGCGGTAGACATGAAACTTGGCATCTTTTCTATGCGGCACAATGTGTAACCCAAGCGTCCTTTCATGGGTCAAGTTGCGTATCAGGTGTTATGTAATTGCATTTTCTGCATGAATTCCACTTGTAATATAAGCATATGTCACTTAAAAGGGCCATGACATTTTCCTCCAAGTATAATTATGTAATAGGGTATTGCAAATAGTAATGACATGGTAATGATTGAATTATAGTTGTAATATAGTTATAGCCACAACATATGTATCATGTCATTCCAGGATAAGAAACATTTCACCTCTCACATTCAGTGCTCTAATTTCTATATTTGCACATAATACAGAAAAGGGTTTGACACCATATGGTCACTGACACTCAAACATAGAAAGAAAAGGGATTTGGAAATCCTCAAAAGGATAACTAATGTGTGTAAACTGAATGCCTGATGGATATACCTTGAATAATGCTTTCAGTTATGGAAATGGTTCACATATAACATTCATCTCAGTTTGTATTTCCATTTGTTCATGGGTGCTGATTTTTAGATCACCATCAAACATTTTAATTAGAAAACTATGCATTTATTTTATATATTCTATTCCTCATTGTAGTCTGATGAGTGTGTTTTCTATCTTTCCTTGTGTGTGTGTGCAGATGCCAGCTGTGCCGTCCTGTCAGAACAGTGTGAGGAGCAGCCGTGTCCTGCAGACATGCAGTGTGTTTCAGTGGAGGCCACCAGAGGGCGCTACGCATGCCAGTGTCCACCGGGCAAACTGGGGGAGTGTGCAGGTGTGTGTGTTTGAGAAAAAAAAGGGAATACACACCAATAATCCTGAAGTCTATGTTGATGTTTTTGATGTATAACACAATGTCATGCATATATACTTTTGCATCGCTCTGGAATGTCATTGATTAATCTCTCTGTGTATGTCTGTGTGTGTTTCTGTGTGCGTGTGTTTGCGTGTGTGTGTGTGTGTGTACAGGCCATTCGTCTCTGAGTTTCTCAGGTAACAGCTACATCAAGTACAGACTGGCTGAACGGCTGCAGACGGAGCTGAAGCTCAGCCTCCGGATCAGAACTCTGCAGAGCAAAGGAATCATCATGTACACACACACTGAGCCCTGCACTGTGCTCAAGGTACATACTCCAAAACACACACACACACACACACACACACACACACACACAACAAGGTGTTGGTCTATGCTCTGGCAGTCACATTTGTTGGTACTGTATGCACCTTGATAACACTAATATATTTGTAATCAAGTTAAATTATAATAAGTATTAGGACTGTTTAAGAATTTGAAGATAATTATTTGTATCCATATTACGATCATTTCTTCTTTGGTGTTAGTATCAAATATACACTTTCCATGAAAATGATCCTAACAAGGGATTGGAACTGTTTGTAGAGTTTGATAGAAGATGGTTTTCATTTAGTGTGTTGCATGAGTAGATATGTTTTCCAATATTAATGTCTGTGTGTGTGTGTGTGTGTGTGTGTGTGTGTGTGTGTGTGTGTGTGTGTGTGTGTGTGTGTGCCTGTGACG
>CALSBZ010046523.1:193467-227335 GCA_943591055.1 Gobionotothen gibberifrons
GCGTCCCCAGCCCCAGCAGTAACTACTGTGGCCCATGCACCAACCACTGCGGCCCCAGCTGCAATGACAGCGGCCCCAATACCAACCACAGCTGCCCCTGCAGCAACCATAGTTGTCCCAGCCCCAGCAGTATCTACTGTGGCCCCATCAGTATCTACTGTGGGCCCTGCAGCAACTATGGCGCCCCCAGCAGCAATCACAACGGCCCCAGGCCTGGTCACAGTGGCCCCTGCACCGACCACAGCTGCCCCTAAAGCAACCACAGCAGCCCCTGCACCAACCACAGTTGTCCCAGCCCCAGCAGTAACTACTGTGGCTCCTGCAGTAACTACAGCAGCTAATACTGCGGCCCCTGCAGCAACTACTGTGGCCCCAGCAGCAACCACAGCGGCCTCAGTGCCGATCACAGTGGCCCCTGCAGCGACCACAGTGGCCCCAATACCTAATACAGATGCCCCTGCAGCAAACACAGCCGCCCCAGTATCAACCACAGCGCCCCCTGCAGCAACTACTGCGACCCCAGCAGCAATGACAGGGGCCACAATACCGACCACAGCGGCCCCTGAACCAACCACAGCTGCACCAACCATAGCGGGCCCTGCAGCAACCACAGTTGTCCCAGCCCCAGCAGTAACTACTGCGTTTCCTTCAGCAGCTACTGTGGCCCCTGCAGCAGCTACTGTGGCCCCAGCAGCAGCTACTGTGGCCCCAGCAGCAACCACAGCGGCCCCAATACCAACCACAGATACCCCTGAAACAACCACAGCACCCCCTGCCCCAGCAGCAACAACTGCTGCCTCCTCTGCAGTCATCACAAAAACAAGTTTCCTTTTAGTCACTGCCGTCATCACAGCAGATATCTGGATTTAAAATCTGAACGGGACCCAGTATTGGACATTTTATGCAATATGTATTCCATCAGACTGACATTTTTGATAACAAATCAGGTCACATCTTATGTCATGCACTGATTACACTACACTGTAACAAATGTTCCTGTCAAATAACAGTAAAGTGCTAGCAGCACAGACGCCAGCAATTGACTGTAATACTACAGTACTCATACTGTTGAAGAATTTCAGTGTATTTCTGTCAAAAATGGAATCATTCACAGTAACATTCTGGTTAGGGGGTTGCCAGTAGATTCCCAGCTAGTGAGGAACGTTCTCACAACTTAGGGTTGAGACAATGAATAGGACCTATAAACAATATATAATATCATGTAAAATATCAGAAAATAATCATTTTTTTCACTTTTTTTCTGACTATAAAGGTTGTGTCTCTTATGTAGGTTCTACCTGTTAGATAAGCTATCTGGCCGTGTGTGGTTTGTGAGGGCTGCGTATACAGTAAACAGTGTCCGCTGTTTATGCATATTGGATAAAAATCGTTATTGCACCCTTTAGATTTGAGACCGACAGACATATAGAAGAACGGACCGACTGTCACTGCCCGTCCCTGAAACCCCTGTTAGTGTTTGTATGTGTTTGTTTCTACTGTGTGTGTCTCTCTCCCCCCCCCCATCCCTGCCTGCTGGTCTGCTATACCCTCTGTGGCTAGCCCAGTGCATGCTGGGATGCGCTGAAGTGGATAAACTGGTACATATAATGGGAGGATGGAAGTTCTGTAAACACTGCCTGTTATTCAGTGTCTATTTATTCTGTTGAGTGTTAAGAATAGACTACGATTAGTCTGCATTCATCCCCAAATATACTTTAGAGCCTTTCAACAGAACCTATTGTGATACTGATATAAACATTCAAGCCCAAGGGATCGAGAACATAGTGAAAGGAAAACACAAACCTTTTTTTGTAGGCAGAACAATAATAGACAGAAACAAAATAAATACTCCGTGGCTTCAATGGGAGTAATGGATTACATGATTACATCAGGATAGACATGACATCTATTGTACGTCTGTCCGTCCTGGGAGAGGGATCCTCCTCTGTTGCTCTCCTCGAGGTTTCTTAGAATTTCCCCCAATACTGTGGGGTTTCTATGGGAGTGTTTCCTTGTCCGATGTGAGGGTCTAAGGACAGAGGGTGTTGTACATACATTCTGTACAAGCTGTAAAATCACTGAGACAACCGTAAAATGTGTGATATTGGGCTAAATAAATAAACTTTGATTGATTGATACAAAAAAAGGTAACTGTATTCCCTTACAGTTATATAAAAAAAAGATGTAATCAGATTACTGGTACATTTTCACAAAAGGGGAATAACTAGAGGATTACAATGTTACAAAAGATTTTGAAAATAAATAACTATATATTACGAAGCTAATGCACACGTATTATTTCACTACTCTCACAAATGTAGCTATAGTGAAACTATTGTATTATTGTGGACTTTAGTTTTAAACTTGTTTTCACTGGGTGTAAATGATATTGTTTCTTTTACTCTTATCTGTGCAGCTCATCATGATTTATTTCCTGGATGGCAGCTCTGATATCTGGTGAGCATTGAGCAAGATTAGGGAGAGTACAATTAATTGGGGCAATGGCTCCTTGTAGGATCTTCCAAAGCAAAGATAGCGTGGTGTACTGAACTAACTGGGACACAACTCAACCCTTTATCCCAACCAGAGCAGAGAAACCACAATAATGAATACTTTTTAAGCATTTACTTTCAGGCATTGTATTTTATTTTTTTACCATAATGGGGACATTAGGTTTCACCAAATGGACATTATAAACTGAAAAGTAAAATAAATGAATGGAATTAAGCAGGGTCCAATAAGCATCCTGGATTCTATAGAAAAAATCTGAAAAAGATTCAGAAATAAAAGAAAGTGAATTGATTCAAATTATCTTTTTTTTTTTTTAAACTGGTGTTTTCAACTTTTACACGGCCCAGGTTTTCATTGGAGAAATTGATCCGATTCCTGACAATGACAAAGTAGCATAGATCCTTCTAATTGCTGTTAATGGCTTTCGTGATACCTAAGTAATGCATTCTTCAAAATGTGTAAATTAGTTTAGCATTCCTTTAATCTTCCTCATTAGTCTTGTTTTTGCTTTAAACGTGCAGGCAGCCATTTGGGTGTAGTTTCTGATCCAGTCCAGCAGATGGAGACAATAGAACAAAGAAGGTAAATAATAAGATGGTGTGGTAGGCACAATTAAGATGGCATGGTAGGTCAAGTCTTGGTTTAAATATCCTTCTGTATGAGACCCGAAAGAGACAGTTAGATGTAGATTAAGTCATAAGTCAGGCTGAGTAACTGGATAGAGTGTGAGCAGTTTCCACACCGATAAATAATCACTAGCAGCCCCAATTGTTGTTTATCCTGTATTCAAAACGTTGTGTCCATTAGATGTCATGATAATGTGCTGCAGAAATAAGTCCTGAATCTGGAATTGATTTGGCATTTTAGCCCTTCCAGTTTACATCATCTCGAATTCAATGTTTTTTTCACTGGTGAATGTCTGAAGCTTTAACAATCAAGTGACTAAGTGTAGCTATAAAGGTGCGTCAATATGTGGAAACTATCCTGCTGAACAAAAGGTGCAAAATAGCTTATTTCCCGCTAGAATCCGAAAGCGAATGCTAAAATCCAATTTGCTTGTTGTCAAGCAACGTCTAGACTTGGTCTACACAAATTCACTTGGCTCCATGTTCAACCTACAGCACAGTGGTGACAATCAGAGGTTAATGTTTTAGGTTTCCTCTTTATATTTCAGAGGGTAATGCTTTAAATCGCCCTGTGGAGAATTTCTTTGTTCTACTTTTTTGAACATGCACACAGACAATAAGTTAACATACTCAATGACACAGAAAGGATGTTTTCAAGGTTAAACACTTGCACATTTCATTTCACCCTGGCATCACATGTACTCCAGGTGATGTTATCAGAGTGATTTACGGAGATGGCACCTTGTGTAATCTAGCATTGTCACTCGATCAACACTGTATATATTATCATACATCTTCTTTCCTGAATTCATCTAGATTAAGTGTATTAGACAAGTCTTTGATACCAAGCTGATCAAGTGATAATGCATTATACATTAGGATCTAAGTTTTTTCGAGGACTTTGCTATATGTGCTCAGTCAGAGTTTCATTGATCCAACCTCAAATCATTTCTCTCAAGACAAATTTAAAAAGTAAAGCAAGAGTTTTTAAAGTATCTCAAACCTACTTACAGAAAAGTGGAGGAATTGTCCACTCCTCAGTTCTGCATATTTCATTTAACAGTTTTTAGACTTTAAAGCCTCTGTTTATATCTAGTCTTTTATAGGGTAGATGAACTCTCTGCGGGGTGTTTAAAGGACTGCTTGCAAACAGATCAGAACAGCAGCAGTGGAAGAACTTGATTAAAAGTAGCAAGCTAAAGTAATAGTCCTGCAAGGAAAAGTACGAACATGTAAACATTCAAATCTGAGGTAAGAACAGTAAAAGTAAACATTTCGGAGAGTGTCCCACTTCAAAATAATACAAAAATGAGTAAAATAGTAAAGTCTAATAAGATTATCTTGATTGTTGCTTATTTAGTCAAAAACATGTATTGTTATAGAGCAGTGGCACAAACAGAAGCAGAATGTAAACAAAGGTCTGACCCGCCGTACTCTGCCTCTGATTGCTTAATGGGTGCATTTTTAAATAGTCACTACGATAGCCGGAACGCCTGGCACAAACTAGACTTCTACATTTGGGGAGCTGTTGGAATGTAGCATTGGGTTATTCAGAGCTCCACACTCCTGGAGCAGCAGAAAGTACTTTGAACACTCCATCACAGCTATAGGCCTTTGGGGCATTGAGTGTTTGATGACAGGGAGACAGACTGGAAGATAAATAGGCTGTCAGTACAATGGGGCATTTTCGGACTTTTGTTTTCGGAACAATGGGCTTTAGCAACAATGGGTAGTCCCTATAGAACTAAACTTTTGATTTGAACCCAGGGGCTTTAGGCCTTGCACGATGCTTGCAATCTTATAACTCAAAACAATGCACAGAAAGTTGTGATGTTTACTAAATGTTATAATAGTACTTTCAAGTAGTTCTAAAACTCATGTGTCTCATGATTGCTCCATGAAATATCATTATAATATACTGGGCTTTTATGTCATATTTTGCTTTGATTTAGGTCAAGACGATATGACAGTGTGCAGAGTGCAGCAGAGAGGTAGACAGGGTGCAGGTCTAAGCAGCTCTGTAATTCACTGACACTCATGTTTGCTTTTTTGTTTGATGCCACTAATGAGGTCTTTTGAGTGTCTGTTGGTACTGGCTTGCCAGCAGCACCACTCACTTCATTAGAGATGTTCTTTCATCAAGGCTGTGCTTGTTTTTCCTCTGAGCCACCAAACATCCACTGTAATATTGGAACATTAAACTTTGAATTAAGAATGACTTTGCTAAAAAGCAAAAATTGAGCCATCATGAAAATGTAATGCCGAGTTATAACATAATACGTTTTAAAGGTAGGGTAGGTAAGAATGGAGAATTCAGCTGGAGTGCGCTAGAATTTGAAAGTACACAGCCGAAAAAAATCTGCCCCTTCCTTCAGACTTCCTTACAGAGCCCCTCCTCCAACACACACGAACGCGCACATGACCAATGAGGGCACAAGATAAGTTTGTGCACAGATGGAAGGCTGACAGGCAGGTAGGCCATCCAGTTATTTTAGCCGGGCCGGCTCAGATGATTGGTCGTGCTTTTAACAGCGCCACGGCTTCCACAAATTGTTTTGATGTATTTATTTTCAAAGCATTTAATGTATTCATTGCTATCGGGAGCATTCCTTGGAATATAACAAAAAGTGTTCCTGAAGTGAATTACCTACCTTTAACAAGGACTTTTAACATTTGATGGTGGTTGTTGGAAAGTATTGTTTTCATACTTTCATTTATTTTTATTAAAAGATGGATTTACTTGCATTTATATGGAGGCTTTATAGACTTCAAACAAATACAAGTTATTTTTATAATATAAATGACTTGTAGAGCACCCAAATTACAGTTTTGAACGTATTGATGTAACCGTTGTAATCATTAGTTTTTAATTCAAATGTTCCAGCATTTGTTCCTGCCCTTGTTGTATTCTTCATCACAGCTCAGCTGCTATACATTAAAACTTAAACTCTGCTCAAGCTCATAGCTCTCTCTGTCACGATTCTTGTGTTGTGTCACGTTTTTAGTTTTGTGTGTCTTGTAGTGGGTGTTTTTCTGTTCTCCTTGTCATGTTTTCCTCCCTGTGTATTGTCTGGTCTTTCTCCCCGTGTTTTCCCCTCTGTCGTTAGTTTCCCTGGTGTGTCTAATATCGTGATTGTTTTCACCTGTCACTCCTTGTGTGTCTCCTGTGCTCATCAGCGTCAGCCCCGCCCCTGATTGTTCCCACCTGTGTCTTGTTACCCTGTGTTTAAATACCCCTGTCTCCCAGTGTTCAGTGTCAGTGGTAAGGTCTATGCTCTTTGTGCTCTTGAAAGGTTTGATTCCTCACTACGTGAGCGCTTTCATTTTTGCTCTCTATTTTTGTCATCTCAGCTAGAGATTTGATAGTGACCATTTTTTGTTGTTCATTTTGTTGTTCTTGGAAAAATAAAGTATCTTACAAATACTTTTGTACCTCCCGGGTCGTGCAATTGGGTCCTACATCCTAAGTGCCTGAGTTCTTAACAGAACGAACTGACCATTATGGACCCAGCAGACTCAGCCCTTTTGATGCTACAGGCGGAACGTCTTGGGTACTCTCTGGAGTAAAATTTGCATACGTAGAAAGGCGCCTCATCTAGACGGGGTAGAGAGGCTGCGTTGAAGGAGGCACCTCAGGAGGTTGCTCGCAAGCCCTGGCTCTGGAGCTTGTTGACGGAGTGGCTTAAGGATTCTACAAGTAGCCCTGAGTGCCAGCCTCAAGCCTCAAACCCTTTCTTGGGATCCCACCTTGCCTTAGGAGGTCCACGAACCTCCAAAAAGTCTCTAGGAGACGCAAGAACAGGGTTCCAGCCCCAGTTCTGCCCCCAGCAGCCATGGTTCCGGCTCCAGAACCGGCCCACAAGGCCATGGATCCGTGCACCAGTACCGGCCCACGCAGCCATGCTTCCATATTCCATTACCTGGCTTACACAGCCAGGGTCCAGGCTTCTGCTCCGTGCCCAGCAGCCATGGTTCCGTGCTCCAGTGCCGGCCCACACAGCCATGGTACCGTGCTCCAGTGTCGGCCCACACAGCCATGGATCCGTGTTCCGGTTCCTTGCCCAGCAGCCATGTTTCCGGCTCCAGTGCCGGCCCCAGCAGCCATGGTCCCTGCTCCAGAACCGGACCTTACAGCCATGTTTCCGGGTCCAAAACCGGCCCACACAGCCATGATCCAGGCTTCAGTTCCAGTTCCCTCTCGAGTCCCCTTTCAAGTCACTTCTCAAATCCCCTCTCAAGTCACCTCTCGAGTTCCCTCTCGAGTCCCCTCTCAAGCCCTCTCTCAGGTCCCTTCTCAAGTCACCTCTCAAGTCACCTCTCAAGTTCTCTTTCAAGTTCCCTCTCGAGTCTCCTCTCGAGTCCCCTGTCAAGGTCCTTTTCAAGTTCCCTCTCCAGTCCCCTTTCGATTTCCCTTTCAAGTCATCTCTCGAGAGCCCTCTCAAGTCCCCTCTCGAATCTCCTCTTGAGTCCCCGCTCAAGTCACCTCTCGAGTTCCCTCTCGAGGCTCCTCTCGAGTTCCCTCTCAAGTCTCAACCCTATGTCCTGTGCTGTTGGAGGCCCCGCCGACTACTCTTTTGCCGGGGGTCCTGCCAACCCTATGCCCTGTGCCGTTGGAGGCCCCGCCGACTACACTTCTGCCGGGGGTCCTGCCAACCGTATGTCCTGTGCCGTTGGAGACCCCGCCGACTACTCTTCTGCCTGGGGTTCTGTCCCGTTGGGGGTCCCGCCGACACCTGCCCCGCCGAGTTTCCTGCCAACACCGTGTCCTGTCCTGCTTCGGGTCCCATCGACACCAGCCCTTGCTTCGTCGTGGGTCCCACTGACACCAGCCCAGGTTCCGTCCAGGGTCTTGTCTACGCCTGACCCGCCAGTGGTTCCACCAGCTCCTGCCCGTCCTTGTGCTCGGCCTCCTGAGTTCCCAGCGGCTTTCGCCCTCGAGCCCGGTCTCCTGAGTTCCCCAGCCAAGGACTCTACCAGGCCGTCCGCCCGAGGACTCCACCATGAACTCTGCCTTGCCCCCGGGCCGTCCACCCGAGGACTCCATCATGGACTCTGCCTTGCCCCTGGGCCGTCCGCCCGAGACACCCATCATGGACTGTGCTTTGCCTCTGGGTTGTCGTCCCGCACCCCCTCCACCCACCCTTTTGGATTTTGGAATTTATTTTGGACATCTGGAATCCGTCCCTTGAGTGGGGGGGGGGGCGGGGGTTCTGTCACGATTCTTGTGTTGTGTCACGTTTTTAGTTTTGTGTGTCTGGTAGTGGGTGGTTTTCTGCTCTCCTTGTCATGTTTTCCTCCCTGTGTATTGTCTGGTCTTTTTCCCCGTGTTTTCCTCTCTGTCATTAGTTTCCCTGGTGTGTCTAATTTCCTGATTGTTTTCACCTGTCACTCCTTGTGTGTCTCCTGCCCTCATCAGCGTCAGTCCCGCCCCTGATTGTTCCCACCTGTGTCTTGTTACCCTGTGTTTAAATACCCCTGTCTCCCAGTGTTCAGTGTCAGTGGTAAGGTCTATGCTCTTTGTGCTCTTGAAAAGTTTGATTCCTCACTACGTGAGCGCTTTCATTTTTGCTCTCTATTTTTGTCATCTCAGCTAGAGATTTGATAGTGACCATTTTTTGTTGTTCATTTTGCTGGAAAAGTAAAGTATCTTACAAATACTTTACCTCTGTCTCCCGGGTCGTGCAATTGGGTCCTACATCCTAAGTGCCTGAGTTCTTAACACTCTCCCTTTCTTTTAGTGACATAATTGCTAAATCCACAGTTGTAGGAACATGTACAAAAACACACTTACAGTTTAAACCACACATTTTACCTTGTTTTGGTATTAAAATGTAACATTTATAAGTAGGCAAAATTCCTACTCTACAACTCAAGTGATTCAATAAGCATTAAGTCGATACAGTTTTCTGTTTACTTTGTGAACTTTAGGATGCAGGAATTACCACAGAAAGGAGGTACGAACCAGCAACGGGAGCACCTCTGCAAAGTTCTGTAAAGGCTGAGCTAAATTAGTATATTTTAGTATGTCTTTTTCTTTCAATTTTTTTGGGTAGAAATCATATCCAATCAACATGCATATGAAATTCCATAACTCAATCTTGGTAGGTTATTGGTCCTTACTTGTCCCAAATGTATTTTTACCCAGCAGTGTTGCAACTGAACAACCTGACTTTAATAATTAAAACACAAAAATGCTTTATTAAGTGAAAGCGTATAATATAATATTGTAAAGGCTTGTCATTCGAGCACAGAGAGCAGTGGTGAAATCTAATGAAGTACATTTTCTCAAGTTCAATTTTGAGGTAGGCCTACTACTCCACAACAATTTCACAACAAAGTCAATATTGTACTTGTCCCTCCAATACATTTATCTGACCGTTCTAAAAATCAGTATGGCTATACAAAAATAATTTACAATGCAGTTATTTCCAATATACGGTTCTGAAATCAGTTATTATAATGACTGCTTTCACTTTGGCCCTTAAAAGTTTATTTTCTATGCCAATAAATGTGTAGGCCTACTGGTAAGATTGCGAATGCTTTTTATCTCTATTTTTATTTTAACAGAATGTCAAGGGAGGCTCAGAGTTGCCTCAAGTCCCATTGGCAACAGAGATGGAGAAGGGGGAGGGGGAGTTCTGAAGCATGGTCTGGAGAGGCAGAGAAGAGGAGCTATTATGTGGTGAGACAGAGCAGGGGGAGGAATAGAGGAATGGGTGGAGGAGGAGGTGTGGGTATTCAGGCTGCGCATCTCTGCTCCCACCCCCAGGGTCCCTGCGCTGTCTGGGTCCGGGCGGGCCGCGGTCCGCTCCGGGGGGACAGGCTGCGGGGCGGCGGGGAGGCTCCGCATTCTGTGACATGGCAGGGAAAACCCGCAGCCACATATTTTGTTGCTGTCACAGTTAGAAGTATGCTTTCGTCCACTCACACCCACTGTGGGGTGTGAGGGAGGCGGGAAGAGAGACTATGGACATGCTGGAGGATGAGTCGCTGTTGAAGAGTCGTACCGGACAGGGACCGGAGCCGAGCCCGGGGTCAGCGCGTCCTGCCTGGGCAACGGCGGTTCTGGCCACCGTGCTGATCTTCACTACTGTGGTGGATGTCCTGGGAAACCTGCTCGTCATTCTGTCCGTGCTTAGGAACCGTAAACTACGGAATGCTGGTAGGAAAATCGGAAATCTATAATATACGGTTTATAAAGTGTGTGTGCGAACAACAGAGAAGGACAGCATGGAGCGTGAAACTCAGGTATCGACCAGCATTTAGTCTTAGTGCTATGGTTTACTTTTTTGCCTTATTTTGAGTTAAAATTATTGAAATGATTAATTTACTGAGAAAGAGGGAATACATTCATCTCTAAATCTCTACATGCTAAATATGTTTAACCAATGTGGGTTATATTGTTTTTTATTCATCAAGGAGTTCATTATGAGTTACTGATGCCTTGACGCCAAACCTGTCAACCCAAAGGAATCATTTCCATTAAATCCATTGTTTGTTGGTTTTGCAGAACAAAGCCTCTGGCAGGTTAAAGGGTTTCATCCAAATATGTGTGATTTAGAGTTTTATATCATAGTTAAAGAAGATTTAGCCAGGTGGATAGCCTTCAGCCTGTCTCACTGTGGGTATTACTGAACTCTTTTTATTTCGTCTTACTGCCATTGTGTTTTGTTTTATTATGAGACAGATTAAGATTAGGGAAAGGATTATCTGACTGTGAAACCGAGAATGAATTCAGGCTATTATCTCTAAATGTCTTGAAGTATTGTAAACCAACGGGGAGGTATGTTTCATTCATCAGGGATGTTTAAAAGCTGCTCTGCTCTGGTGCTGGTGTGAGAGATCATCTACATTGACCATCAGAGCTTTCTTTAAAGGAGACATGTCATGGCCATTTCTACTGATCTTAATTCCATTGTTGAGGTCTACTAGAATAGATTTACATTGTTCAATGTTCCAAACTCACATTGGTTTCTCATACAGCATCTCTGTATAGTATGTGTATTCCCTCTCTGTCCTAAACGGCTTGTTGGAGCTCCTGCCCCCCCCTCCCTATGAGCCCACTGTGCTCTGATTGGTCAGCTCGCCCACTCTGTTCTGATGAGTCCACCACCGTTACAGCGGAACATCAGTGATTATGTGTTACAATGGCGTTAGCAACCAGAAAATGACACCAGTGATGACAAACCGATGAGAATGCTGCGTGGGGTCTGGGTGCCGTGTTGGCGGGACGTTGCGAGGCTCGCTGCTGCGAGGAGCGGACTGTGTGAGCTGGGTTCATTTCCTGCTTGCTGCGTGGGGTCTGCGAGACAGCGAGACATCACAATTGCATCAGGTCGCGTCACTTTGGAAGTGTCAATTGTTCCACATCCAACTCTATGACCTATATGAGTGCACCATCCAGGTACTTGCCCATACTTTGCATTGGAACGCACATATGCACTCAAAACAGCCAATGTAAGTACAGCAAATTGAGAATCGGCCAGTGTCCTTTCCTAATGGGTTTCCCAAAGCACATCCTGAATCAGAAAAGTGTTAATTCTAATGGACAATTCATTCGACATAGTGCTTGGGATGAATAGCATAATGTCATAGGGCTGAATTGCTGCTTCATTTGTCTACTGGTGTGGGAATTTGGAAGATGTAGCCATTAATCATGCAGAGAGAAAATGCTATTGAGTTGAATTTTTTGAATGCTGGTTGTTTGAAGCCGGGCTAGAGATGTCAGTAAGTGCACTACATTGGCCATGAATACAATATACCGCCAAGTATTGGATGGATTGCAATAACATTCAGTACAAGCATTCCTGGTCCCCAGACAATGCATCTTAATAACTTATACCTGGCTTTTGTTAACGCACCATTGTCAAATACAATTAGAAATGACATGATACCAGTCTAACCTTTCAAACGTTAGCATGCTAATGTGATCAACTAATGGTGAACACTGTTCCCTTTCCCTGCTGATCATAAGCATATTAACAAGTTCACCCTAATAGCAATTGCCAATATGGCTGTAGACTTGCTTGAGCTCGACCAATGATTGGTAGTAAAGATCATGATATCTCAGCATCTGCAAAAGTGTTGTCTCCACTACTTAAATAACTCAGTCAGTTACTGTGACTGCAAATCCTTCAACCGATTTTACAACGCTTATTGAAACATAGGTTGCACTGCAAGCACTACAGTTGTTGAATACATCAATGTCATTGTTGCTCCCCACAGGACAATGTGTAACTGGATGTTATGTGAAACACCTCCATGGCGTGTAGAACAATAGAAGATATTTATGTTTTGTACCTCGCAGCTCTGTGGAGAAAGCAGACAAAAGGCAGACGAGAAAGGAGATTACCATACAGATGAATCCATTCTCATCTTTTGTTCATTGTTATTGCTGACTTTCTCTTTCTAGGTTGTTTTTTTTTTTAAACGTTTAGCAGATGTTTTAATTTGGGAAGAGGATAATAATATACAGTTGGGTTTTGAGCTCAGGGAAAATCACTTGGTCACTCTATTTTCATACAAATATTTTGAATGTGTCCTTATGTTCTGCTGCTCTTGTATTGGACTGACATTGAACTGTCAGTCATATTCTACCAGGAACTCCGAAGTGAAAACAAAAGACCAATTGAGCATCCGGCGATAGCGTTTCCATATAGCGTTCCCTCTTTTCTTATTAACCAAACATCCTACTGACAACAGAACACCTTGTGTTACTTTTTAAAGCCAGCGTTAAGCTTGTTAGATTATCTGTTAGCTTTAGCCTCATAATTGCCATTTTAGCTCTCCAAAGTATTTGCGATTGTTTTTTCAGTAACAAAATTGTTTCTTGCTTTCACTTGGTATCAGACAAAAGGGGAGGGGGGAGAGAGCAGTTAAACTGAGTTTGCCTACTTGACATCACTTTTAACCTAAGGTGTGCTGCAGAGTCCTCATTAGGAAGCATCCCTAATCCCTGTGAGTCCTGCTCTCCTTACCTTTGACCTCACTGTGAAAGAACCAGCACAGTCTATATAAAGCATCACAGGGAATAGGCAAAGTATTTTTCTATGAATATATGAGAGGCTGTCATCTATCATTGATACAAATACTGCTTGTGTTGCTTTTGAGAGTGTGCCAGCTCCGATCTTTATATTCTTCAGGTCATGCTGGAGGAATCACGGGAGCATTCAATCTTCTCTCCTTCAGTTTATATAACCTTATTCTGCCTTTGCATTCTGCCCTGTGGAGGTGCGTGTGTGTGTGTGTGTGAGAGAGAGAGAGAGCCTTCATTCATTGTTGCCCCCCAGAGAGAGATCAGCCTCAGATGACCTGTGAACCCCTCTCTCTCTCATTCTCTTGTGTCACATCTTGTGCCATCCTAATCCCTCTCTCTTTCTCTCTTAGCTGTTCCTCCTTCTTTCCTTTCTTCCCTCTAGTGAGTCTCCCGTAACTGCTTCTTTGTCATGATATCTTCATTAAGCCTTCCCGTCTATGCAGATTCTTCTTCTTATCCTTGTCTCCTCTGTGTGTTCATTTTAGGAATAGCTCCTATCTCTCTGCTCCTTTCTCTCCATCCATTGTGTATGCATGTACAGCTTGTCATATGGTTGCATCACGTTTTCCCTGCTGCTGGGAACTATAGTAAGGTTCATTTGACTTTGGACTGGACTATGTTGACATCCCATCAGCTGTCAAAACGCAATAGATGAGAGCAGCGCTACGTCACTGCACAGCAAAATGACAGCCCGCCCCCTTTCCGGTGAAATCAAAGAATCGGTGCCAAGTGAAAGATATCGTTTCATCATGTCTTGAAGCTGCTGTGTAGTGTATTGCACATTAAACAACAAAAAGATCCAGCATTGTCTTTACTTACAGTAAATGAATTGATGAAATGTTAAAAGTCAAGCTATTGAATGTTTTAAAATTTAAAACACGGACAAGCCAAGAAATTCCCAGTTGTAGTGTTATCCTGTTAGCCTGTTAGCCTGTTAGCCTGTTAGCCTGTTAGCCTGCGAGCTGACACTCGTTAGTCTGCGAGCTGTCCACCGGCAGACTGAAAGAACATCGATCCCTATTGCTTTTATTCAACCAATTTGATCATGGGTCTCCAATGACTTTGTGTAATTGATTGCCTGATTGACCATGATCATATTTGGGTTCCATGTAGAAAGAAAATACACTGTTTCCTGAATTGTTCGATTTCTCAGAATTTGTATTCACCTCCAGTCAAATGACAGCATATATTTTCACCCAAAAAGAGGCAATGATTCAGAGGGAAAGTACCCGTAACGTTTGCTTGGCACATTGGGAAAGGGCTAACAAAAAGTGAAACACGTTCAAGTGACAGGTTAGTAACACTAACACACAACTATTGTGCTGATTGCACACTTTGACACATTAGGGGGACAAGCGCTTAAGATCTCCACTCTGAATATGACCCACTACCTCTCAACACCACATCTCCATCATGAGGAGTGTGTGTGTGTGTGTGTGTGTGTGTGTGTGTGTGTGTGTGTGTGTGTGTGAGGTCACCTTGAATAACAGCAGAGGTTGATAGAATGTGACAGCCTCTCTGCAAAAGAGGTAGACGACACACGCATGGACAAAAGATATAATGCCGAAACTGATCCCAGTCTGTTATTTAGTCCTACTAACTGATACAAGCTCATCACTCATGGTGCTAGAACGCAGCCTGAATGGATGGTGAACATGTTGTAGTATAACTGTCATTGTCATAAGAATAAAAAGCAGCCATGCTGAAACCTATACCGTCTGATTCTTTGTGACTTGTGTTTTCTTTTGTCTCTATTTGCACGATACTTGGCATATTTTCCACATATACCGCATCACACCATATTGCAAATGTCAATTTACAAAACTATCACCTCAAAGCTCTTTACCCTCCTTATTTGCCACACCACTTTCTCATCTGATGTGCTATCTTTAAATGTGCTATATAAATAAAATTGATTGGATTGGATTGGATGCTCTGCATGAATATGTCATTGTAAGAAGAATTGGTTCGACTCTGTCAGAGGGGGGGAAAGGGTCTCTACTAATCAGAGGGTCAGTGGTTCCTGGTGCCCCTGCAGTCAACATGTCGAAATGTCCTTGTGCAAATCACTGAACCCCAAGTTGCTCCCGTAGGCATGTCTACGGTACGTGTTATTGAAGTGTATGAAAATCGCCTTGAATAAAAGTGTCAGCTAAGTTACATGCAATGTAAAAGAATGTTACACAAACATAAATACATAGCTTGTTTACCTCTCGTATTCATTCTTGATGTAATAACAACTACAGGGCCCACATTAGCAGTGCTAAGAGGAGTTTGAAGTTGATGTCATTCAGTTCAGTGGATACTTGGCGTGGCAGGTGTTCCCTGATGAAGAGCTGTTAAAGCATCCACTAAAGTGCAAAGTGAACATGCTCAAGTGTATGGCTTGATTATGTCTCCTTGGGAGGGCCTGATCCATCATAGTCAAATAAGCCAGTAACAGTGTCTTGAGGGATATTGGGCAGCCCCTGGTAACCATTGAAGGGAGCTGAGGAGCAGTGCAGTGTGGAAAGTTGAAGAACAGCTGCATTCTGGATAAGCTGTCAGAGTCAGATAGCCATTTAAGGTAGAGCAGCCAGGGGGGAATAGTATAAATCAAGAGGTAGGTTCCATTCAGGTGCTGCAGCCTTCGAAAGATACAACTGAAGTGTTCTCCGAAGACCACATCTGGTCCTTTTGCTTCATCTCACACCAGCTGGATTGAAGCGCTGCTCCTGTAAAAGTAACCTGGGCAGCTGCAATTAATTAGCTAACACGCTATCAAACTGCAATGGAGTCAGGAACTTTACTTTTTGGTTTTAACTTTTATAAAAAGATCTCCCCCTATTTTGTCCACTTTCCCCCATTTCCCATCCACATTCACTCCCTTCCTCCTCTCCTATTCCTCTTCATTTGACTCTCCGTTCCTGTTCTTGACAGTCACCATCAATCAGTAGCAAGCTCTGTTATGCCCTGCCAGCTGAGGTGTTGCCATTGAAGGACAGCTCTTTCTGGCTCCCATTTCAATAAGCTGGTCCCTTTATGGCTGGTTCAAGTATAAGAGGGGGGATGGGAGAAGTTCTAATACAAATGGAAGGATGGGAGGGAACAGATGAGTTGATAGAAGGGGGAATGGAATGTCAGGTAATCAGGGGGAAAGGGGAGATGGGAACGTCTAACAGTGTGTGGGGGTTGAGTGGGTGAAGGACATGGTAGGTCACACACATGTATGGGCTGTAGGGGACATCAAGTCAACAGCAAACCCTTATATGCCCCGGGTGCCCTCTCTCCTGTGTGTCACATTAGAAAGCTTTTCTGCCGCGGAGTATATGGGATTATGCTAACATCCTGTATGCTTCCAGTGATTCATGGCTCACTTTGAATGACTCTGGCACACGGGCTAACCTTACTGATGAATGTCTTCAATTAAACCCTTTGAACTGTGATAGTGCGATATCTCCCAGCCACTGACGTCCGTTTGTGTGGAGAAGATAAAACAAACTTGGCAACCCTTTTGCAATATTCCAATACAAAATGTTATTGATCTATCAAGGAAGCAAAAAATCCCCTTCGGGATGTCAGATCACAATGTTGTGTACATGGTTTGTTCCTGTCGAAACACAAGCCAGAACAACATTAGTTCCTGTCTGCTAATGGAGTCCATCCAATGCCTCAGGGACTGTTATAGAAGCATAGACTGGGAGTGCGATTGGCATGCAGTCTAAGAAGTGTCAAATACTGCTTCATGGCAAGCCTGACCCTCATACCTCTAATAAACTGAGCCCTCTTCATATTCGTTATAATGTCCATGATTTTATTGATGAGATGACAGTTTCAAGACTAAAGTTACTCAGCAGAACAGTGTGCAGGTTAGTGTTATATTAGGTTTTATCTTCACATTGTCAATTCAACTCCATTGGGTCCCTTGTCTTTGGAAGGATTCCCATATTGTTACTGTGCCAATAAATACAGTTCCAAAGTCATTCAACCACAGGCACCTTTCTCTCTTTTTATGATATCATTGGAGGAAAAACACACTACAATTTAATTATAGGTCACGCAGGGACGAGCTCCCTATTAAACAACTGGAACACCTAGTGGTTGGTGAAATCTAATGGGACAAGTTTTTATCAGTTTCTTTTAACTGTATCCAGCCTCGTATTTTAAAAGGAAGCTAGAGAGAATCCCCAAAATCGATCCTGAATTGGTTTGCTGATGGGTTTTCTAACTAAACATAGGGTCAATGTCGTTTTGTCATGTTCTTTTTTCCCACCGGATCACTGGTTTCGTGCTTCCGCCACTTTATTTTTTCTTGTACACTGACATGTTCTGTATTATTAGGTTGTAGACGATTCTGTCATTGTATAAATATCTTTGCAATTTAATTTCTGACAAGCTGACCATTGAGCCCCATGTGGATGCTGTGTTTAGAAAAGCCCATCAGTGCATGTCTTTTTATCCAAATATTCAAGGTTTTACAATACTTTCATAAAATGGTATCTCCCTTGTCAGCAGGTAAGGTTGCCTAAAAAGCCATTCACAGTGTTGTGTGTGACCTTCCACAACTGCACAAGGGCAGGTCTTTAGAGAGTTGCTTTTGACCAAGTGCAGATACACATTGAATTCCAAATAAGGTTTCAAATGTAAGATATTAGTGCAGATAAATAACTGCAAGAAATCAGAAATATTTGTCTTCTTTTATGCTGGTGAGTTAGGGTATCTTGCCTTTGTAGGGCAGAATACAAATATAGACTCCCTGAGCCACATTAAAGCATGATTGAGCTTCCTGGAGGTGGGGGTGCTGCGGTATGCTCTTATTTGAAGTATATTTGTGTCGAGTCTGTAGTAAAAATGTCACTTGTGCGTTGTTGTTTTTTTGTACGTGTGTTGAACCAACCGTTTGAAAAGGGGCTTAACCTTGTTGTGAGTTTTGGACTTTATTTCATTTATGTTACAATTAGAATAAGTGTTAATGTGCTCTGTTCAGAGACAGGGGTCTCTTTCAAGCCCGGGTTTAACCTTTATTATTGGCAGCCCAATGACTCAGTTTCTTATCCACACACATTGATTATGTCAGTATTCAATTAACTGTGAAGACATAGCTGGCCAATACTCAGTGAAGGACGATGGGGCTAATGGAATGTTATTGTGAAGAAGGCGAATCATCATTGCTGCATTATTAATGCCTGTTCTATGGGAGTGGTGGCTAGTTAGAGGGTGTAGTAGTTGATTGATTACTTTCCCACTTTCACTTGACATTTCTAAACATCAGTGTGTATGTGTTACAATGGCGTTTGTTAGCAACCAGAAAATGACACCAGTAATTACAAACAGATGAGAATGCTGCGTGGGGTCTGGGTGCCGTGTTGGCAGGACGTTGCGGGGCTCGCTGCTCCACCCTTTGAGACTCGAGGAGCCGACAGTGTGAGCTGTATTACTGGTGTCGTTTCCTGGTTGCTGCGTGGGGTCTGCGAGACAGCGAGATACGGCGAAACTCAGCCTGAACTCAGCCTGAGCACACACACGTGAGTGTGAGGCGAACTGTGAGTGGAGATCCACGCAGCTGCCGCTGAGAAAAGATAAGGCTGAGTGCTGAGTGTGCCGGCGATACTCGGCGGAGTATCGCAGCTGAGAAAGGATAGGCTGAGTGAGTGTGTGAGTATCGGATTGGTAAGGAGCTCCACGGATTGGTCCATTTGGATCGTCGTTACGTCACTTGGTACCAGGAAGAAAAAAATGGAAAAAGAAAAATCTCCATCGAGGCGTTCTGGGGCAGCATAGACAGGTTGTTTGTGACTTTGCAGACCGTTTACATGCAGAAAAAGCTATATAACAAACAAGGGGACGGGTAATAACCGGAAAAGCATGATATGGGACCTTTAACATTTAACAACCTATTAATGTGTCATACCCACTTAACGGGAAGAAACTCAGCTAACTGACGATATGAACCATTTTTACCTTAACAAAACACAAGGGTAATACCAAGCCTCTGAAAAAGCACTGAGCGAAAAAATTCTACCACACTTAGCACAGAACTCACGGTAGAAATATTGTATTACTTATCGGATCTGCACAAACAACATATCAGATTAAAACTAGATTCTAGAGGTATAAGTATCATCACTGTGCGACCACAACTCAGGGCAGCGAAGGCAAACCCAGACAACACACAACGTAGCTTTACGGAGCCAAAACGGCAAATACGTCTTACCTTTGCTGTTTTCTGATCAAAAGTTGTGTTCAATGGCATCAAAATGATCAAAACGCTGCTGAAGGTTAATCCAATGTGCCTGTGTCACTTTGAAATGATTACTGATAATCCATCACCATATTTATGGCAATAAGACTAGTTTTCAGTTTTCAGAGCGTAACATAGCTTTCGGTTTGGGCAAACTGCATGCGCATCACTCTCACTCCTGAATGGTATCGTGTAGGTGGATTTAGGATCTCCCCCTCGATTCTATTGGCTCTAACGGTTAAAAAGAGATGTCAATCATCAAAATAGACCGAGAGGGGGCCAGAGATATGGCAAATCCACCCAAATCAAATCAAATCAAATCAAATCAAGTTTTATTTATAGAGCACATTTTAAAACGATTTTTGGTCGAGCCAAAGTGCTGTACATACAATAAAAAAGCTTTACAATAAAAACACTTTACAACAAATACAACAGCACAAATACAAAATAACACACAGGGAAATGTCAGGAGTCGTGCTCCGCTCTGACTAGAAGGCCAGAGAGAAGAAGTGAGTTTTTAGGGTTGATTTAAAAACCCCCAGGGTCTGGGCCGACCTCACATGGAGGGGCAGCGTGTTCCAGAGCCTGGGGCCAGCTGCTGCGAAGGCTCGGTGCCCTCGGGTTTTGAGCCTGGTCTTAGGCACTACCAGCAGCAGCTGGTCAGCAGACCTTAAGGCAGCTGCGTTCTGCACTAGCTGCAGGCGTTTAATTGAGGCCTGGTCCATACCCACATACAGACCGTTACAGTAATCCAACCTTGTGGTTACGAAGGCGTTGATGACCCTTTCCAAGTCTTTAAAAGATAAAAACGACTTGGTCTTAGCCAATAGTCGTATTTTAAAAAAGCAGGTTTGAACTACGTTGCTGACCTGCTTATCAAATTGAAAAGTGCTATCGAAGGTCACTCCAAGGTTCTTGACAGAGGGGAGGATGGTTTTTTTGAGGGAGCCCAGAGTATCAACTGGGGAGGCTGGAGGTTGGGGTCCAAAAAAGATGACCTCAGTCTTACTCTCGTTTAGGTTGAGGAAATGTTGGCTCAGCCAGGATTTGACCTCTGTCAAGCAGTCCATCAATAGCTGTAAAGAGTTTGCATTGGAATTGAGAGGCAGATAGATTTGTACATCATCTGCATAACAATGGAAGGGGACATTGTGTTTTGTGAGGATTGAACCCAGGGGAAGTATGTAAAGTAAAAACAGGATGGGGCCCAGAATCGAGCCTTGGGGAACCCCACAGGTGAGAGGGGCTTTGGCAGAGGAGAAGGCACCCAGTTGCACTGAAAAGCTACGGTCTGTCAGGTAGGACCTGAACCATGCAAGGGCAGAGCCTGTGATGCCAGCGGACTGTTCAAGCCGTGACAACAGGATGCTATTCTCCACTGTGTCCAAGGCAGCTGTCAGGTCTAACAGCACCAAGACAGCTGGGCTACCTGAGTCGGCGGCTAGGAGCAGATCATTAAAAACTCTTAAAAGGGCTGTTTCAGTGCTGTGCATGGGTTTAAAGCCAGACTGAAACTTTTCATGGATTCCATGCGTAGTTAAAAAAGACTGCAGCTGGGCGTAGACTGCTCGCTCCAGAACTTTGGATATAAAGGGTAGCTGGGAGATGGGCCTAAAATTTGCGAGAATGGAAGGGTCGAGATTTTTCTTTTTAAGTAGTGGCTTTACCACGGCATGTTTGAAGGCAGCTGGGACACATCCTGAGCCAAGAGAGGTATTTAAAAGTAATAAAATACTTGCTCCAACTGAATTAAAAACATCTCTGAGAAGGCGAGAGGGAATGCTATCTGAGCTGCAGTTTGTCGGCCGCAGGTGCTTGATCACATCCGAGAGAGAAGAGAGGGATACAGGCTCAAAGTGGTCTAGGACAGCAGGGCACAGGAGAGGAGCAGGATCTGGGGTAGCACTAGTGTGGGCTAGCCTAAGAGCAGATACTTTTTCGATAAAAAATGTGAGGAACTTATCACAGAGAGTAGTCGATGGCACAATAGGAGAAGCATCACAGGGGTTAATAATAGAGTTGAGGACATTAAAAAGAACCTGAGGTTTATGGCTGTTTTTGGAGATTAACAGCGAAATGTGCTCTGTTTTGGCTGCTTTGACTGCCGTCTGGTAATCTGAAAGACAAGCACGAAGGATTTCTAAGGAGACATGGAGATGATCCTTTTTCCATTTTCTCTCTGCGTGCCTGCAAGTGCGTCTGAGAGCACGAGTACAGTCATTTAGCCAAGGCTCTGTGAGAACTTTGGTGCGTCTAAGCGTAAAAGGAGCAACAGAATCCAAAATTAGTGTACATGTTGAGTCAAACATGGAGATAAGCTCATCAGCATTGAAAGCACAGTTCACATCTAATTTACAGATCGGGGAGACATTAAAAACATCAGAAAACTGTGAGGCAGTCAAGGGGTTAATCGAACGCAGACGACGCGCAGGAGCACGTGATTCGACTCCTGCGGAAGGGATCGAGGTTGTAAACAAAACCGGTAAATGGTCTGAGATACGCGTTGTTACACAGATTTCATCCACAGATACAGACAGTCCAAACGATAATACTAAATCTAAAGTGTGTCCTTTTTCGTGTGTTGGGCCAGCTACGGACTGAATGAGACCGAATGCATCGAGGAGATTTAAAAAATCCCTGACCAGAGGTTTGGACTCGCAACACACATGGACATTAAAATCTCCGCAAATCAAAACACGATCATATTTCACCATGATCCCAGACAGAAAGTCAGCAAAGTCATTTATGAATCCTTATTGCACTTTGGCGGACGATAGACGACTGCGCAGAGTATAGGCGAGGCCGGGTTAAGTTCAAAAAGCTGCAACTCAAAGCTAGCATAGCTAGTTGACCCCACAAATGACCCCAGAAGTGGTTTTTCTTTTGCTAAACTTCTCTAAAAAAGTCAAATGTCACTTGTTTTGCATCAATCTTGATACAGGGTACTTTTTATATGTTATAGTTTGGATTCCTAAAGCTTTTAGTCTACCATCCCATCATTCAAGGGTTGTTTTCACTATAAGTACGGACACTATAATTTACATTTTCTTACTATGTTCAATCTGAATTTTCTTTAAAATAAAAAAAATTCTATATTCATTCTGAGTGTTCTACATTCAACTCACAGGTGTATCATTACTTTGAGAAAAAAGATTATTAATTTACCCCTTTTAGAAGGGAAGATATAGTCATTTGTTCTGGGAATGTCATTTTCGAGCCTGAGGCCTGAAAAACAGGCTTGGGGCTTAACAGGTTAAAGGGGACCTATACATAAATATGTGTCCCTGGTGTGTCAGGGAACTCACAAAGTGTAAGAAAACAAAACCCTCTCTCTTTTCCTCCGTACCAAAATCTCTAAAAACGGGGGTACAATGGAGCTGATGCAGATTTGCTGCCGATATGACGTAATATCCGCAATGCGGACCCACGGTCCTATCAGAAACGTTGATATCAGAAACAATGCCTGACGTGTTTTGGACGTAATATTTCATTTTCATTTAATCGTTTATTTGAACCGGGAGTGCACATCGATGAACACTTTAAAACAAAATAATGCTTACAAGTGTAAATTAGCCGGATTATTAGCTTTTAGTAAATTTTCATCCGTAGTCCCGTCACATACAACATATAAGAACATGACATTTATATACATAGCAAAAATAAATACATGATATGCAGGAAGAGCATGAGCAGCACACAAGCATTTACCACATGGCAGTACAATGTAGCAGCTATGATATATAAAGTGCAAGATAAGATAAAAGTGCTACATAAAGTGTAAGAGGAGATACCCCTGTATTAAAGTGCATTTAGTGGCGATTACACATCTATTTGTTGCTCAAACATTCTTTAAGTTGTCCTTTAAAACTATTGAGAGTGGGACAATCACGTATCTCAGTTGGGAGGCTATTCCACAAAGAGCTGCCTTTAATGGAGAGGACATTTTGTCCAAAAGTGATCCGTCTGCGGTGGACTTCACAGTCTCCTCTGGTTTCTGACCTAGTGCAGCGTCCAGTGTTTTTTTTGGGGATGAATTCCCCTAAGGGGGGGGGGGGCAGTCCATGTAAACATTTATAAAAAAAACACATACTTTTACAAGACTTAAAATGGTCAAAACTTAAGAAATGGTGTTTCTCAAGGATGGTACAGTGGTGGTATGAATAAGGCTTTCTGTCAAACACCTTGATAGCTCTCTTGTACAGCTGTTCTATGGGTTTCAGGTTTGTGGCACAAGCAAACGACCAGTTTGTCAAACAGTATTCAATGTGGGATAGAATCATACAGTGGGGTTATGACTTTGCAGCACTGACAGTTAAGAAATGTCTAATTTCAAGTCAAGTTCAAGTCTAGTATGACTCCAAGATACTTGAAGTGGGGGACTAGTTCTATTTCTACTCCGTTTAAAAACACGTTGGATCCTTTGATTTTGACTGTTCGTTTACTGAACATCATGCTTACTGTTTTTTTTGCATTTAACTGTAAGCAAATGTTGTTCAGCCAGTGTTGAACCTTGTCCAAAGCATTTGAGAGACAAGATGAGATCATTTCAGTGTTTTTCCCATTTACAAAGATGACCGCATCATCGGCATACATTTGCACATTCAACTCAGGACATACATTAGGCAAGTCATTAATGTACAGTGAGAACAGTAATGGTCCAAGAATGGAACCTTGTGAACCCCAACAGGGTGAACCCCAACAGGGTTCACAAGGTAGGGGGATTTGGCTCCGTTGACCAAAACACACTGTTTTCTTTCGATAAGTAAGACTCAACCCACTGTATTGAATCTGCCGAAATTTTTAAATACGTCAGCTTTGTAAGGAGCACTTGGTGGTCAACAGTGTCAAAAGCTTTCCTGAGATCAAGGAAGACAGCACCTACATATGGGCTTGTGTCCAACATACATTTAACCTTTTCCAAGAAAGACACAGTTAGCTGTCTCAGTGGAGTGGTGAGCACGAAAACCAAACTGCATTGGGTGGAGTGGAGCGAAACATTTGTCTAACTGTTTGGTGATTAGTTTTGACACCCATTGAGAGAGCTGGCCAACACTGCAGGGTCTTTTATCAGGGCATCATTGATTTTTAATTCTAGTACATTATTTTCCTGTTTGGTATGTTTACCTAATAGTTTATTTAAGATTTGCCAAACTTTTTTACTGCACCTTCAATTATATTGATGAAAAAGTTTGCTTTGGCCTGTCTTATTGTTTGTGTTACATTGTTACGAGCATGAGTGAATTTCTGTCTGTCAGTGGATAGTCCGGATTTCAAGCTCTGCTTTAATAGTTGGTCTCTGGATTTCATTAAATTCCTGCACTGTAGATTCAGCCAGGGAAGATGATGTTCCCTCCTGTCCCTAAGGCACCCTCTCCTTGAGTAGGAAGACATAGTATCATTAATTTGAGATATAAACAGATCACTGTTTTCACCAATATCTTCAGAGGACAGAGTGTCCCCCCAATTAATCATTCTCACTGCATCCATACAATGTTGTTGCAGGTTTTTGGGGATGAAGCGTGAACCCAAGGCAGGAGTTTTAGCTGTGGCCGTGAACCTTTTATGTGTGAGTTTCCTGGCAAAAAGAACAAGATTATGGTCAGAAAGACCAGTCAGGAAGTTGTATGTTTTAACTATTCTGTCAGCTTTGTTAATAAATACCAAATCTATCATTTTGGTTATTCTAGTCGGTTGATCCATTAGTTGTATTAACTTGTGTTTATCCGTGATCCGTTTTAAGTTCTTTCTATTTTGTTTGTCATTCCAGTTTATGTTAAAGTCTCCTAAAAATAATTAGCTCTTTGTTGGAGTCACAGGAATTCAGCATGAGTTTTACCTGGTCATAGAAATCCACCTTAGCAGTGGGTGGTCGATATTGTGGTGACCACCTATTAACACTGGGGTTACATAATTCACACACAGAACTACAGTGGGGGTATTATTTCCACACGGACATCTTATGTGTACTATATATGTTGTGTGCCCTCCTAGCTTCTTTCTCTTGTCGTCCCGGGCTGCGACCCGACAACATGTCATATTCTGCTCTCTAGTAAAGTACCCTTTTACACCTTTGATGCACCGCCTCCTCGGCACCACATTGGTGACCCTGACACAAGTCTCGAGAAGTTTCCGGGACAGACCCGAACACGGCAAAAGGAACTCCAGTTCCTTTCTCGAAATGTCGGGGATTTTTTGGAATAGTCCGTGGCTGCCACCGGCACGCGGACTGAGGCTCGGTGCGCGCCCCGCGGAAGAGATGGGGACGTTGCTCGCCGTTCCCGCATCAGCCTCCCATCCAACAGGGGGACGATGCACGACCTGCTGGGTCGACCAGCAGCCCGATTGCTACCTCGTGGGCTTGTTTCTTCCGGCTGCGCTAGCCGACAACGTCTAGCGGCTAACCACGTGGGGCTAACCACGGCTAGCAGCTAGCCATGGCTGCCAGCTAACGACTACTAGTGCTAACGACTACTAGTGCTAACAACTGCTAGTGCTAACGACTAACAGACCTTTTTTGAGCTTTTCCCTGGTGCCTGAGAGGAGGTTCGGCCATGTCTGGTTGGCCTCGCGTGTGATCCTCTCACTATTTCACCTACCTTTTTTGGACCATGGACAGTACGGCCTTTTTGAGCTTTTTCTGGTGCCTGAGAGGAGGTTCGACCAGCCGGTCGGCCTCATGTGGACACTCTCGCTGTTTCACCACCTCGACGGCGGTTTCGGACGTCGCCCACGCTTTCGACAGCGCCTGGGTGGCGCACTTCTGGACCCCGTCTCGCCTCGACAGTTCCGGACGTCGCCCATGCCTTTGTCGGCCCGTGGGTGGCGCGCTCCGGGACCCTGCCTGGCCTCTCTTACCGCGGCTCACGGTTCGCCTCGACGGTGGCTTCGGACGGCGCCCTGTCTGACCCCGTCTGGCCTCTCCCCTGTCCATGGCTCCTTCCTCCCGGGGATGCTGCTCCTGCCCCCCGGAGACCCGGTTCCTTCCTCCCGAGGACTTCATGCCCGCCGCCGCTGTGCCCTCGCCTGCGGCCGGGCAGCGCTCCTTCCTGCTGGGGACCACCGGGTGATTCACGCCCGTCGCGGCTCAGCGACCCGGCTTTCACCGACTGGCGGGTGATGACTGCATTCGCCACGACGCCTACTGCGGCCCCCTTACGACAGCCTCCGGCCCGCCCCCCACCCCGGTGGGGATACCCTCGCCCTCGTTGGGGCCCCTACCCTCTCCTGCGGCCCCCTTCCGACGGTCCGTTCCATGGCCCGGCCCTCACCTGCGACCTCACCCTCCTCGGCTCCTGTGGTGCTTCCTCCCGGACATGAGGATTTTTTTCGCCATGTCTAAATTCTGGGGGGGCTTGTGTGGTGACCACCTATTAACACTGGGGTTACATAATTCACACACGGAACTACAGTGGGGGTATTATTTCCACACGGACATCTTATGTGTTGTCTATATATGTTGTGTGCCCTCCTAGCTTCTTTCTCTTGTCGTCCCGGGCTGCGACCCGACAACATGTCATATTCTGCTCTCTAGTAAAGTACCCTTTTACACCTTTGATGCACCGCCTCTGACTCCATATTCCTCGGCACCACAATATAGGCAAATCATGGTGAGGGACATTTCCTCAGAAAGTGTGATCTCCACACCAACACAATCAAAATCAACATTAGCTGGAAGAGCAATCTCCCTACAAGTAAAGGTATTCCTCACATAAAGCAACACACCCCCTCATTTTCCCTTCAGTCTGTCCTTCCTAAACTGGTAAACCTAAACATATGGTCTTTGTTTACATTAGCAAGCATCGCTAACACTCAGAGCTAACCTGTACTGGAGAGAGTATCTGTAAAAAAGCAGGAAATAAAAAAAGGAACTCACCTTGTGGCAAACCCTCAAGAAAAAATGCATTTGAGCTCCATACTGTTTCAGAAATAATCCTTGATGTGGTTTGGAACATTATATGGCATTTCATCACGGCAGAATTTTGCTGTATCTGGTAGAATTCTGAATTCTGAGCAGGCATTAGCTCCCCCTCCTCTTTTTTTTGTTTTCAAGCTAAGGACCCCGAACCTGCAGTTCTCTAACAGGGATAAACAGAGGGATATGAGGGATGTCTAAAATGCATGATCTGTTTGGTATTTTGAGCAAAACACATCATAGACATGTTTTTTATATTTTTGTATATATATCTGAGACCCATAATATATGCCTATAAATAGCATAATAGGAGACCTTTAAGCCTTTGTTAAAATATTATTATTTTAGGCATCTAACCAAAAATGTAATAAAACAACATTGACTTAAACATTAGGAGTAAAAGGGATGTGGTCAAATGCTAAGTCATTAACAGGTTTTAGGACTCATTCCTCTGCCCCTGTATTATGAAGTTGTCTTGGTAGAAATGATGAGGATGTGTTAAGTGACCTGTCTGTTACAATAGGTGAAATAAGAACATTAGGCCGGGGAAAAAGTATCATCATCCATGGCTTTTTGGGGTATTATTTATCAGCAGTATGTAGGTGACATACTGTACAGGGGAATGTGACTGTGTTCAAATAACAGTCAAATCCACTCTCACTGATACCCTTTAAGTCGGGCTTCACGGTGTCATAATGACGTGTCATTATACAATAATGGTTTAAAAAAAATGATCAACAACATTTATTTGCTCCAGCAAAGACCTCGCTTACTACCAGTATGTGATAATAATGTGTAAAATGTGTCACTCCAAAGTTTGGACCCGTTAGATGTCCTAATTGCTTTAGAAGTTTGAAATATACAGCGCCAAAGGGTCATGTCTGCTTTTATCTCCTCTTCTTCTCCTGTTCACATTGATGTCCTTTACTATAAGGTGGTCCACTCGCACTTTCCGCTGCTGATTCGGCATTGTGATGTTGGTGGCTTTGTCAGCTAGGTCTGGCAGGTTTGTCTGCCATGTTGCATTTTAGGGGGCACCTCAAGGGTGAGGGCTGTAGCAGCGGCTGCTCTAACACTGACAGCTTTTCAGGTATTCAGGGAGTGTTCACTGAACAAAAAGAAGAGTCTCTGTAAAGTAGCCCCCCCCCCACTTCTCAACGCAGAGCAGAATACTCTAGTCTACACCCTCTCAAAAATGGACTGTAGGATTGCAGATTCTGATCAAATAACATAAGGTTTAGCATTACTAATGCTTCTTAAACATTATTTATTAGCCTAAAATGTGTTGTTAACAGTAACATAACAAACGTTTTATTCACTATCAATGTACCATTTAATATTGATGGTTGTTAGAAGGTCCTGTATAATGTGGGAAAGACCTTTAAAAACTGAAAAAGTATATGTTAAAGGCACGGACACACCAGGCCGATTATCGGCGTCGGTGGGCGTCAGGCCGATGATGAGCGTTGACACGCCCTACTCAGATTGGTGTCTTTTCAGCCGGGCAGGCGCCTTTTCGACGGTTTATACAAGCTTACGAGATGCAAATGCTGCTTACAAGTGGCTCAAGAAAACCAAATGTCATCAAACTGAACCTGAGTCCGCCTTTAGTTTAGAGCTGGTGGCGGGAAGTCTTACGATCGAAATGTAGTTTGGTAATCGCATTTGTGAAGATTAACTTGCTGAACAAAACGTGTATGAACAATAAAAATGTGTTTGCGATAGAACCTATTTTCAGACATATTCCAATATCAAATGCTAAAATCCCATTGCTTTTATTGGAGGGAGCCCTTGGAATGTCTACTTCCAGGTCTGTCTACAAAAATACGCCACCACTGTAAAACACGTTTGCTTCATATCCAAACATGTTCCTGGAAATTGTTCACCAAATCCAATGAGTTTTGGAGGCAGGACTAATAAACTGTGATGAAGAGAGGAAATGGAACGTGTGCATTCACTACACAGAAAGGAGCTGGTGTGTGTTGTACTGTTTCTCTCTAGCTGCCTGTGTGATTGTGATTGATTGCTTTCCACTGTTAGACAGCTTGTGATTGGGCCATGCATATACATGAAGCTGCCGAAGCTTCCCCCCCAAGGGGTGCTTTTCATTTCAATAACTTTTGCATCCTTTATCCTCCCTTCACCTTGAAATGTTTCCCCCTCCGCCTTCATTGAGGATCCAATACCTTATATTCTCCAGCAGCGAGGAGATAGGAAGGAACTGTAGGAGCTGGAGAATTAAAATGGAGTATTTGACACATGTCTTGTATCAAGTGGTGTGACATTTAAATGCCACATCAACCCACGTGACTAACAGATTTGCAGCACGTTAAAAGTAACGGACGTTGTTTAAAGCAGTTTAAAGCGGTGCAATGGCTCTTCACTGGCTGTGCTCCTGTTTTTCTATGGAGAGCGGTGCCTCCCAACTAGCCGGAGCCGCTACCCTCTGCTTGAAGTTGTCATGACGGAAAATTCTGATGCTCTGTCCCCCCGTCTGTCTCTCACGTCCTGACTGGGAGGAGCTAAGAAGTGAGGAAGAGAGTGAGGAGAGGTTGCGTTAACCGAATATTTTTCGTCTATGACGGATTTCTTTTAACAATGACGGACAAATCTGAAAGCAGTCCGTCATTTTGACAGATTAGAACAAACTCGGAACAGCGCCAAATGTTCCCCGCAGCGAGGCTCCGGTGTTATGCCGTGTTATGCATCCAAAAAGGAAATGACACCGTTTCCAAACCGTACTTTGCCGTACAAATAATTGAAATGTCTGTGAGTTTTGGCTTTACGCTGTGCGTGCTCCCGCGACGTGCAGTGAGCTAACAGTTCACGAGCGTGCTCTCTCCCCCCTCGTCAGAGTTGTGTAAAGGCCGACGGGTAATACTGGATTTTGACGGTAATGTTACGATCCTGTCCGTCAAAATGACGGGCAACGAAAAAGTCTAGCGCAACCTCTGAGAGTGAGATAAGAATTGTTAGCTTAATGAGAAGCAACTAAGAAGGTTTCTGCATCAATCACGGCGTCACATGACTCTCTGTTTCCTCTCCTTCTGTCCTTTACAGGAAATGTCTTTGTGGTGAGCCTGGCCTTTGCAGATTTGGTGGTTGCATTCTACCCATACCCTCTGGTGTTGTACGCCATCTTCCATGATGGTTGGTCACTGGGAGACACCCAGTGCAAGGTGAGCCATGACTGTATATCTAATATTGAATGCTGACTTGGTTTTAAACGTTTCCTTTTTGAGTTACTAAAAAATGTGCTTAAAAACTAATACAATCATTATGATTTTGTAACTACATTGAACGTTCCTCTATTTCAGGTGAGTGGCTTCCTGATGGGCTTGAGTGTCATTGGCTCGATCTTCAACATAACAGGCATTGCCATCAACCGCTACTGTTACATCTGCCAAAACTTCAGCTACGACACGCTTTACAGCTACCGCAACACGCTGCTGCTGGTAGCACTCATCTGGCTGCTGACGGTCTTAGCCATCGTGCCCAACTTTTTTGTTGGCTCTCTGCAGTACGACCCCCGCGTTTACTCATGCACATTTGCACAGACAGTCAGCGCGACCTACACCATCACGGTGGTGGTTGTCCACTTCTTCGTGCCCATTGCTGTGGTCACCTTCTGCTACCTGCGAATCTGGATCATGGTCATCCAGGTGAGGCGGAAGGTGAAGTCAGAGGTCCGCCCTCGCATCAAGCCCAGTGACCTGAGGAACTTTATCACCATGTTTGTGGTGTTCGTGCTGTTTGCTATTTGTTGGGCACCGCTCAACTTCATCGGGCTTGCTGTTGCTGTCAACCCTGAAGAAGTGGCGCCTCACATCCCAGAGTGGCTATTTGTGGTCAGCTACTTTATGGCTTACTTCAACAGTTGCCTTAACGCTATCATCTACGGCCTGCTGAACCAGAACTTCCGTAGAGAGTACAAACGGATTGTCATGTCTGTGTGGAAGCCACAACTCTTTTTCCAAGAGACGTCCAGGGGGGGCACTGAGGGCATAAAGACTAAACCTTTGCCCGGACTCAATAACAACGAGCAAAATAAAGGAGAAACTCTGTGACAGTTTCCCCTTCTTTCATGTCCTTTGCACCAACTGTACCAAAGCAATGGAATGAATTCAGTGGCTAACTCAGCGTTACTGAGATTTATGAAAAAAATATGACAAAAGTCACATATTGACTATTATAGCTGTGTTATCCATTCCTCAAATAATTCCATTTGTAAAATGAAGGCTCTTTTATTTCAGTTGGTACTGATTTTATCTTGAGAAAAACCGTTTTTTCTAAATATGAGAAAATAGTGTTTTTTTTAAAGGTTTAAATGTCTAAAACTCATCACTCATCTTTGTTTACAGTAAATCACCACAGATGATGCCAAACTCACATCAGAATAAGATTGTGCTATCAGAGGGAAGAGAAACAAGGATATAAAACACAGATAATAGTTATGATAAGATAGTATGAAGTCTGACATTTTATGGATCCAAATGATGAACCCTAATGAATTTTGACACTTCTTTTCCTATCACTAATGACAACAATTTCAAAATAGATGAGTCCTAAAAATGTATTGCAATTTATTATGTTTTGTACTCCTCAGGGTGCCTGCCTTGAAAGTGGCGGCCCAAACAGATTAGTTATTCCACACCATGATCCAGGATGGTTGTCTAAAAGTCCTTCTGGATTCCAGTACTGTATTGTTATTGTACTAATTGTGTGATTTTTGCTCATCAAATGTTATTGCTATTGTATAACAGTAGCTATTTTATCTCTATCGTTTTCCCTTTCCCTTTGTTAATGGATAATGCCTCAATTATTTTATGAGCATTTAAAGGTTTGTCAAAGGTGCCTGATTTATTGTTAATTTAAATGAAGAATACCAAAAACAAACATTGTGACAGAAGGCAATGGTGGGGTTACAGTTGTTTTATCCTTTCCTCATCAGCTGAAAAGAACAGCTGTGGAGAGTCAATGTGTGTTCACACAGAATAACATGTATGTAAAGTCAAAGCAAAGATGCAGCTGGATATAAACAAACACACACATACATGTTTATATGACATATCAGGACCTGTAAAATAATGTGACAAATAGGGACATACCTTTCCCAAGGTCTTGGAGACCTGGGAATCAGAGTATTTCATATCCATGCTTCGAGAAAACAATTTATGTGTCAAGGGGTTTTTTAAGGCTATGTTTTGTGAAAACCTAAAATGCTACTTGTAAGGACATGACTTGTGCAGCCCATAGCAACACATTACATTTAAAGTTTATGAGACTTTTAAAGTCCTGGTTATTCACAAAATAGGGTCTGTGTTTGAAACTCCTACATATGTTTTAAATCTCTGCATAAAAAGCTTAGGTGTACAATAAAAAACTCAAACGTGTAAAAAGAAGTTAGGATATTTCCAACAGAAAAGCCTTGTCTTATTCACATGTCAATGAAACAAAGTAAAACTGAATTGTTTAGAGACTTGAATAAGCACATTCTAAACGGGACATAGCTTATACAGTTTTGTCAGTCTACTGTTTAAGTCTTATTATTATTTATTTATCAATGCTGTAGTAAAGAATTATGTAAAAAAAAAGAAGAAACACTTAATGCCTTTATTACTTGAGTAAATTGCTGATAAAATATTTAAATTATAGTACCAACCAAAACAGGAGCAACTATGAAAATGATTAACTATCAGACAGTACCCTGATAGCAATTCCATAACCATCCATCCTAGGGCTGCCTTTAATGAAAGCCTCCTTAGTCACCTAACAATCACAGGATTCTGTAGACCAACCACTAAGTACATTTGATCAATACATTTGCATTCATGTTCAATGTCCGATATTACAATCTATGTGAATATTAATGCAGTCATTCAGGGAACTCTTCTCAAAATGTAGAGCTTTTTAAAGTACACAAAATGTTTGTATTGTCAAAACTCATAACTGGGAAATGATAAGCCCAAGTCAGCTCATTAGTGCAAAGCCTTGTCATCATCTGTCATATTTGTACAAATAGTGCAAGATAATTATAAGCTCTTGAATTAAGTGTGAACACACCATTAGTCATCAGACAAATGCAATACTGTAATTATATACCATTCAGATTTGTCTGTTAAATTGTCTAGAATAAACTCATAACACAAAAACCCATATGAAAGCACAATTATGTACAAAGCCCAGGCGATAGTGTACTTCATCCAGTTTGCAGGTAAAAATCTTAGTAAAGATGAGAATCACCAATCTCTCTATGCATTTCATACTTCATAACCATACCCAAGAACAGCAAAATAACCTTACTCAATACTTAGTAACTTACTACTTTTGTCTCTAGTATATCTTAGTAAAACCAAGGAAACAGGTGGCCTGTATATCTCGTTGTTAAAGAAAGTGCATGTCTGAATGAACTTTTAATACTTCTGCTTTTGGTTGGGTTGGAGGATTCTGGCTTGTTGTTATGAAAACTATGAATATTGCTGCTGAAAATATTATGATAATGATGATGTTGAAACAATGATGATGATGATGATGATGATGATGATGATGATGATGATGATGAT
>CALSBZ010046523.1:227345-258757 GCA_943591055.1 Gobionotothen gibberifrons
ATGATGATGATGATGATGATGATGATGATGATGATGATGATGATGATGATGATGATGATGATGATGATGATGATGATGAAGCAAAATGGGTAGCAATTGACTTATTTCTGCCTTGGAAATGCCAAAAAATGCCTGGAAAAATTAAATACCTTGTATTGTTTTTAAAGGAATAATAAGAAACTTTCTCATGGATCTACTGTCAGTGCGAATTATAAAAACAATATCTTAACTTTCTTTGCCTGAGCAGTCACTTGTGTTCCTTAAGGTAGGAAAAATAACAAGATATTGTCATGGATTTGGATTTATGTTGTTTTTGTTGGGGAATGATTTGCCCTGCATGTCCTCCTTCGCCCTCTGACGCAGCTGACCAGCCTTGAGCAGCCGTTATCTCCCTTAAGGAGGGGCTGCCCTAGCATATTGTTGATTTTGCCAGTTTGTGACTGGGCAACTCTCGGTCAGAAATTAGTTATTGTTGTGGGACACCTGGAACACATCCTTCTCGGGGTGTAGATGACCCCGAGCCATAAGCGACAGCAAATGTGATTCAGTGTCCTCAGTTGTTTAGTGTATCTATTGAAAAATGTTGATTATTACACTCTGAACTACAGGAGGGTTCTTCAGAATTGATTGTGGCATCTCTACCGTGTAGTCAAACCGTGGCCCGTGACATGTCTTGTGAATTCTCCGGTCGAAGCTCCAAATAACCCGTCGGTGTTTGCCATCAAAGCTCCAGCTCTCCTCGTGTCTCTCTGAGTCCTGACTCCATCAGAGCTCCAGCTCTCCTCGTGTCTCTCTGAGTCCTGACTCCATCAGAGCTCCAGCTCTCCTCGTGTCTCTCTGAGTCCTGACTCCATCAGAGCTCCAGCTCTCCTCGTGTCTCTCTGAGTCCTGACTCCATCAAAGCCCCCCTTTCGTCTTACCCCTAGTTTCCACCGGGTCCGTCTGCGGCGTGTTACGGCTGCGTTGCGGCTGCGTTGCGGCTGTGCCGCGGCGTCCGCAAGGATCGCGGCCACTCTAGTCAATGGGTGCTATTCCACCAGACGTGCCGCGTTACGGCTCAGAAGCGTCCCAGAAGCGTCTCGCCGCTGGGCTCCGCTCGAAATAGGATTGAAGTCTATTTTTCGACGCGACGCAGCCGTAAGGTAATGTCGGGCAGGCAGGAAGTGGAACGTTCAGAGCATATATAGCATAGTATATATATACACACACACAAACTAATTTTGCAGCCCCTATCCCTCCGTAGTCTTTCAAGTAGGAGGAGAAATGCCAGCGTTCTCCTCCGGTTTACAGGCACTGTGTAAATTATATATATAGAATAATTATGATGATTTTACCACTAAAATACAGCAACACATCTTTGATTCATGTCGTTTATAACTGGGATATTATAATTATTATTAACTTTGTCTGTACAAAGTAGCCTGTCCAGGAAATATGCCCAAATCAACAAAAACTGCGAGCAGACAGGCAAGACGCTCCGCTTCCGTAATGCTTCTGAAACGCGCCCGGTAGGGTATGACGCCGGAGGAGGCCGGACCAAAACCGCGGCACAGCCGTTACGCGACGCAGACGGACCCGGTGGAAACAAGGGGTTAGTCTTGCACAAGTGACCTTTCTTAATCCTATGGGACTTATATTTCCAAATAAAGGGGAGAATTATTGAATCTAGTTTTGTGAAAAAGGCTTTAGTGATATATAAAGGTAAGTTCTGAAAAAGGTATAACAGCTGAGGGAGAAAGATCATCTTCACTGCGTTGATCCTACCTAGTAAGGAAATTGGTAGTGTTTTCCAAAACTCTATTTTTGTCTTAAATTTATCTAGAATGGCCACAAAGTTTGCGTCAAATAGAGTCAAATTTGTTTGTGATCTCTATTCCTAGATAGGTGAATTTTTCTGAAACCAATTTGAATGGAATGCTCTCTAGCACGCTTGTGTCTTTACAGTGTACAGGCATCACTTCGCTTTTGGTCCAATTGATTTTGTATCCAGATTAAGAGCTAAACAGTTCTATGGTCTCTAATAAAATAGGAACTGAAGACTGTGGTTATAAACATCAAAATATCGTATATAGTGAGATTTTATTTGTAGTGTAGTCTGTATTGTAGCCATGAATCTCTGTGTTGGCTCAGGTTGTTTCGGCCAAGGGCTCTAATGCAAGAGCAAACAATAGAGGACTAAGTGCACATCCCTGCCTTGTTCCCCTGCAGGTTAAATGGTTCTGAGATAGTCCGGTTAGTGAGGATTCTAGCATTTGGATTGGTGTAAAGCAACTTAACCCACGAGATGAATCCTGTTCCAAATTTAAATGTTTCAAGAACTTTATATAAGTAGGACCATTCCACACAGTCAAAGGCCTTTTCCGCATCCAAACTTAGGATAAACAGATCCCCTTCAGGTTGTCTGGTAGAGTACATAATATTGAAGAGGCGTTTGAGGTTATGAAATGAGTGTCTGTTTGGGATGAACCCAGTTTGGTCAGGGTGTACTAGTTTAGCCATATAGAGGCTGAGTCTCCTCGATAAGGTCTTAGCAATAATGTTCTGGTCTGTGTTTAAAAGGGAGACTGGTCTGTATGATCCCACTTGTTCTGAATCTTTCCCTTTTTTTGGAATCACTGTTATAGTTGCCTCGTTCAGTGTTGGCGGCAGCATACCAGCCTCATACGCTTTCCTGTACATCCTCAACAAAATAGGAGCCAGCATATTGCTGAACTTTTTATAGAATTCATTGCACATCCCATCTGGCCCCGGGCTTTTGCCATTTTTTTGTGAGTTAATTGTCTTTTTGATTTCTTCACATGTAATGTCTTTCTCAAGAGAGTCACGATCCCTCTGTTCTAATGTGGGCAGGTCACACGCCTCTAAGAACTGATCCGCAACTTCAGGTTGCGCATGAGCCTTAGAGTTGTATAAATCATCATAAAACCGGCGAAACATGTCATTGATATGCCTATGAGAGGTCAAGGGAGTGCCTTCCTCTGATTTTACCCTGTGAATGGCCCTGTTGCTTTCCCTTTTCCGCAGCTGTCTCGCTAGCAGTTTATGTGGTTTATCCCCAAACTCAAAATATGTCTGACTAGTAAAAATAAAGGCTTTAGAAATGTTCTCAGAAAGTATTTGATTGAGCTCATATTTAAGAGAAGAGATTTTACTGTGAAACTCAGTAGATGGTAGGGTGGCGTTTTCTGTATCCAGTTTTTGAATTTGTTCTTCTAATTGTGATTGTTTAATGCGGTCCCGTTTTCTTTGCGATGCCTGGAAAGAGATAAGACACCCTCTTATATACGCTTTAAAAGTCTCCCATAACAATGTTGGTGAAACATCATCTTTATCATTTGTTTCGAAAAAAAAACTCTATATGCGTCTTAATGTATTCACAAAATGGTTTCCTTGTTAATAGTTGGGGGTCGAACCTCCAGGATCTAGCCGTCTTTGACGCCTCGAGCAGTCTCAGTGACATAGATACAGGACAGTGATAATATTGTGATATTTCACATCATTAACCCCAGACAGAAGTTTACCATCGAGTAGGAAATAATCTATTCTGGTGTATACGTTGTGAACTCGAGAGTGGAAGGAATATTCTCTACCTGTTGCATTTAAGGTTCACACATCAAATAAGTTTATATTGTTGATAAATGACTTCAAATAAGAAATTTGAAGCATTAGATGATGCTATTCTCTTAGTCGATGATCTGTCTAAGTAAGTATCTAGGACCAGGTTAAAATCACCTCCAATAATAAGATGTGTTGTAGAGATGTCGGGGATCATGCTGAAGATCTTTCTGAACAATTCTGGATCGTCCCTGTTTGGACCATATTATGTTCAGTAATGTAGTTGGTATAGTTTGTATTTCACCTGTGACCAGGATATATCTCCCCTCTTTGTCTGCAATTGTGGATTTGTGTAAAAATGGGAAATGTTTGCGAATGATTAGCCACACCTCTAGCCTTTGCCGAAAACGTAGAATGATAAACCTGATTTATCCATCTAGCCTTCATTTTATTGTGTGCTTTGTTATTTAAATGTGTCTCTTGTAAAAAACTGATGTCGGCATGAAGCTCCCTTAGATGGGACAGTACTTTACCCCGTTTTACTGGTTCATTGATCCCGTTCACATTCCATGTGCAAAAAGTTAAATCCTCTCCTTTACCTGTATCACCACTTATTGTATCTGTTGTCACAGCCATAAGGCATAAAAGGGTCCCTTAGATTGTGTCTTTTGATGTAATCTCCACATCTCCCTCCAGTGATATAACCGCAGTGGCACTGCTCCCCACCCCACCCCAGCCTCAAATCTGCCCCCTTAAAAATGAAAGTAAATAAACAGGAAGAAAAAAAAGTGAAAATACAAACCAAAACAGAAACATCCATCTCCTCTGCACGACCACAGTTGAACTCTAAGGCGTGGGGCCGACCCTCCTCCCCAGACGTCCAAGTTCTCCTGCAGCTACATATCCCCCAGTTCTTAATCACTATCATGCTGTCCTTCCACTGTTGCTCCACCTTAATAATGAACCCAAAACCACCACATAAGGTGTTCAGATAAGCTCAGCAATTTATGGAACTGAGCCTTGCCCATGTATAAACGGAAGAAATAGGCTATTCAGATTGGTTGTACTTTTTTTCTTTGTTAAGTCGGACTTGGAACTTGTCAGCTTTGTTCACTATAGGAGTGTATTGTTGTGTACTCATATAATAGAGCGAGATTGAGGCCTCAGGGAGAAACAGCCTCAACACTAACAAAAACAGAGGTATATTTAACACGGTTTCCACCTAGTGCAAGCCTCCTCATATTTATTAGCTCATTAAGAGCAGTATAGGCAAATATAGACCTAGGACCACGAAGAGGGCAGAACTTTGGTTGGTAATAAAAGCCCTGAGTGACCTGTATTGACAACCTGTATAAACAACACCCGTTAGCAAGAGCCACACATTTAGTTCACACGGTCAGTCTCTGGAAAATCAAAGTTTAAAGTATTTTAGTCTTGGCTCCGGAATGGAGTGCACTCAACTTGCTCCTCCTCTGCAGACCCGAAGAGACGTTCCTTGTATTGCAGAGCCTCCTCGGGATCCGTAAAGAACCTCTCTGAGCCGTTGTGTGACACTCGTAGCTTGGCTGGGTATAGTAGCCCGAATCTGACTCCAGGCTTGTCACGTAGTATCTTCCTGGTTGGGGTGAACGCAGCTCGGCGTTTAACGACTTCAGTCGGGAGGTCCCTGAAGATCTGTATCCGCTGGTCCTGGAATGTCAGGTCCCTGGTAGAGATCACCTTCTTCATGATGTCTTCAAAAGCGTGACAATAGTGTACCCTAGCGATCAGGTGTCTCGGCGGTTCGTTGTCCCCAGCGCGTCTCCGTAGGGCTCTATGGGCTCTGTCTATTTCGGGTGCTTTTTCCAAGTCTAGCGTCTCCTTCAGCAGTTCTGCCACAAAAAGCCTTGCTCTCCGTCCATTTTCTTTCCCTTCTTTTACTCCGGCCACTCTCAGGTTTTGCCTCTTCTAACGGCCTTCCAAGTCAAGGCTCTTTCTGAGAGAGTTCCCACTTGCTCACAGATACCTCATTCACACCAACGCAACTCCGGTTCAAGCTTCGTGTTAGAGCTTTTCAGGTTCAGAACCGGTTCTTCGGGTTTAGCTCTAGCTCTTTTCACACAGCCCAGAGTCCACTGGTAATGCGTCATTGCGTCATCGTTTGCGTCATGATGTTACCATTTGCGTGCCTGCTTCATAAAGCCAAACCGCGCGGATGAAATCAGTAGCATTCATTTCTTATGGCTCTATCTGCAGCTTTTGCGGAGTCATTTCTGTGGTGACTATATTCTTATAAACAAGTGTACTCGTGTCAATAAAGGTTTTTTTAAAACACAACTGCTTCCGAGATCGGTCTTATCTTAAGGTGGACTAAACCATGAGTGTGGAGTAACGTTGTATCTTTCATTTAAATGAACTGTAACCTTCACCCAAGTATGTAACAGCTGTTCTCAAATGAACACGTGAAGTAAAGTTTAATATTTATAGTTTTATAGATTTATAATTAGTTATAATGAGAGGTGATCAACGTGAATGCTCAGGTTCCACCTTAACACGCAGACACGTTGCTTCACCATGAGCAGAAACCATAGACTGTATATATAAAGGCAGAAACCTTTATATATACAGTCTGTTACCTCATTCACACCAACGGTGTTTCAGGGCCGGCCCGGAGCTAGAGCTTGAAAAGCACCAGGTTTTCCTCTTCACACCGCAGCTGAGCAGCCTCTTAGCTCCGGAATCCGGTTCATTTCGAGCACCAAAATTTTTTTTTTAAATGTTGAAGTTAAATGCATCAATCTGGTGCACATTGAGAGCAAAATTAGGGACTAAATCTATGGATACATCTCTCAACACCCATATGAAACAGAACTGTAAACAGATTTACTTTTTCTTTCAACATTTATTTGAACAGCAAGTGGAGGCAAAAGTGACTGCACCCAAAACAATAAACCTGCTAGCTAACTAGCCTAAACTCAGTAACAGAATGTGGGCAACACATTCTTCTCCACAGCCGCGCGACCTCTGAGTCAGACGTCACTTCCCTCTTTTCTATCCTACGGGTACAGCCACTCCCCTTGAACCCCGTTTCCCTGCCAAGACCCCCCGCCCTCCCCCATGCAAGCTCCTCCCTCTGAACCAAGGGCTCGCTACAATACTGTATACTGTATACACAAACTATACAAAAACGCCTTTATGCTTTGGAGCTTGTTTATCCATCTGTAACATCCCTCCAGGGAGTGGCCGGAACACTTACAAATGTGGGCCGGTAAGATTTAGGTAAGCAAAAAAGGAGTGGCCGGAACACTTACAAATGTGGGCCGGAATTATTATTTTTTTTCACATTAACTATCGCGGGCCGCCAGAAACATTTCAGCGGGCCGCCATTGGCCCGCGGGCTGCACTTTGAGAACCCCTGATCTAAAAGAACATTTTGCAAGTCAAAAAAATAAAAATGTGTCGTAAAACTGTGAAGTTACACATTTTTTGTGTGAAACTGCTCAGTGAACTACATCTCCGGTAGGGCAGAACAACACACGTCACCAAGATGTCCGTCTGTCTTGTCAACAAAAGGATTGACTACACTCACTATCACCACAATGAAACACGTCCAGAAGAATGTCATGCAAAGCTGCCTGTCTGCCTGCCTTCCTCTGATTCTCTCTGAACTGCCTGGTCTTTTTAATGTTTAATGTCAACCATTTGTGCAGATAGCATGAAGTAGAATAGATCGCCGATGCTAGCGTTACCGTTAGCATTTCTCCCCCAGGCTTAAGTTGTGTATTATAGAATGATCACACCGCTGTGACAGTACTCTTCAAATGGTTCACGAAATATGACTAGCCTACTACTCTTACTGTTTAACATGTTGGGTTACTTAATGTTAAGGCTAATAAAAATGACACGGGTGTAATGCTAACTAACGTGCTAGCTACTAGCTAGGTAGCTAACTTGATCCAGCCACTCCTGTTCCTTTCATCAGACGGGAGGCGAAAGAACGAGCAAGACCCATTGCTGGTATGATAACAACCTGGTACTAAGCACACAGGCATCTTGTTGAGACTTCGCCTCTCTATATGTTTAGATGGATTTAGGAACCCACCCCTCGATTATATTGGCTCTGTGTCAATCATCAAAATCGACCAATGGGTTCCAGAGATATGGCAAATACATCCAAATGTTTCACTTGTTTTGCATCAATCTTGATACAGGGTACTTATTATATGTTATAGTTAGGATTCCTAAAGCTTTTTGTCTACTATCTCATCATTCAAGGGTGGTTTTCACTATAAGTAATGGGTTTTTTTTGGACGGAAACTATAATTTATGTTCAATCTGAATTTACTTTAAAATAAAAAAATCTATATTGATTCTGACTTTTCTACATCCAACTCACAGGTTTGTCATTGCTTTGAGAAAAAATATTATTAATGTACCGTACCCCTTTTAGAAGTGAAGATATAGTCATTTGTGCTGGGCATGTCATTTTCGAGCCTGAAACCTGAAAAACAGGCTCAGGGTTAAGAACCATTGAATAATGTCAATGATATAAAGTATATATCCCATATCTATCTATCTATCTATTATATCTGTTATTTTAACTATACCTTCATCTCTGTGAGTCACTTTGTTCTTAAATGTGTTCTATAAATAAATTGACTTGACAACTGTTATTAATGTGGATTTAATGCTTATTTTCCCCCCTAGCGGTCTCCCTTTGTGGGCACTGCACTACAAATAGCCTTTGTCATTCCAAACTTTATTTAAGTTACAGGGTGGCTGTCTGGGAGAGGAGTCAAATAGACAGGACCACAAAGAGACGACTGAATACTGAGCTCCTTTGCAACCACAAGCTCAGTCTAGCATCAACTGTATACACCTCGCAGGTCAGGACTCAGATTACCACAGTAAATTAATTTCATTCAAAGTCACTATTTAAGTCAAGCATAAATAAGGCTGTAAGAACAACAGCCAGCCCAGCATTAATCGATCAACCTGTAACCAGAATCAGCGTGCATTCACTTGTGAGTGGCTGCTACTTCCTGAAACGATAACAGTGCTTGCATTAACTCTCTGGCAGTCTTGGGTGACTTCACAACAGCAGACAGTGGCAGTACAACACAATTTCTCACCACTACGCTTAATTCCAGACAGCCTGTCATTGTGGACACATAAGTGAGTTAGAATGAATAGATGAGATGAAGATGAAAAATATAAAGAGACTGTGTGTGCTCTCTTGACTGGAGTTGCTTGTTTGTTTTCCTCTCATCTGTTTTCTACTAGTGTGCTTATTTGATTAAACTGAACTTCCAATCTGTGGTTTATTTTGCACCCTCTGTGATGATGGAATGACGGAAATGGCCAAAGGAGCAGACACACGCCGAAAAACATGATCGGCCAACACTCATCAACATCTCCTACTTTACCAATGCCCAATAATCTAGTTGGTAGGCGAGGGCCTTAATCCGTACTGCACAAAGTTGTTCGGCCAGTTACTTTTGAAGGTAGTGTGCTATTTAGAAACCTGGGGATTTCCAGGATGACCCATTTGTCATCATTCTCACTGATCAATCAATGGTCCAGTGTTTTAACATGGCTGGGGTGGAGCTAATAAAAGTACTATCCCTAGTGGAATCCCATCAAGAGCAAACAGAGTCGAGGAGCGTAGAGCTGTAGCCCTTTTATACTTTGTGTTATATAAATTGTTGCATGTGAAGGCTAAAATCCCAAAGTTCCCTTCAGAAGGAGTTTCTCTCCAAAACACTCACCTTTCATTCTCTCAGTTCAGATGTTTGAACACAGGGACCTCTAGTGGTAAGAACTGGAAGGCCCTTTTTCCACGGCAGGGCATAAGTCTCCAAAACAGGAGATTGAAGGCCAATGTGTATCAAACCACAACGTGAAATACAACTATCAGCTAAAGACACCAACCTGTGTCCAAAGTGCACATTTTCAATATGTCGTGAGCAAGGTCTTCAATAGTAGCCTAGGCTAGGAAAAATACTAATAATTTTTGAAAGAGTTGGAAACTCAACAAAAACACCAGCTCATTCAAATCCACGAACTAGTCAATTATGCTAATTATACAAACATTTCATATCATACAGATGTAAACCTAATTTAAGGTAAAATTGTCTTTTTATGTTGTTAGTAAGCATCATATCGACTTGTGTCATGTTCATTTGTTTGTATATAGTGCGATGGGGATTGAATCACCGACCCTCTACTACAACGTAGGTTAACCACTTGATGCCAAACAAAGACACGCCACACAGCCCCGAACATTTTGCAAGTTTAATAGTTAAAGAATGAAAAAACAGCTAAATGTTTTTGTCGTCACATACAGACCATGGTTTGGCACAAAATCCCCTACAATCCACTCCAATGAGTCACAGAGGCACTTTCATCGTGAGCAGGCCAACTGTGAGCCAGTGAGCCGGTGAAGACACGGAGGAGTCTGGAGGAACATCCTGGAGGAACATCCGTACGGAGCGGGGACTTCAGCAACCACCTCCCAACAATCCTCCACTAAAGCTAGGAAAAGCAACGGAGAGAAGGAAATCTCTCCTGATCTGGGGGGGAGGGGGGCATCTCGAGGGCAGGGGGTCAGTCTGGAGATTCATCTGAAAAGTATCGACTCTCCTCTGTGGGACTCGGCATGGACAGTCCACAATCATGTTTTATCGTTTTCTTTTATTTAGACAAACCCAAATAAAAGGCACATAAAACATTGCGCATATGTTTACATAATTATTCTCAATGGACATACATTTAAAAAAAATGTAGGAATGTTTTACCTTTCTGCTAATCAGAAAGCCTAGCCTTTGTATATACAAAAATTACCGTTTGTTAATGTTCTAATACAAAAAGATTTATAAAAGGTTATTTTTTTTCCTTGCATGTGTCTTTCATAACTAACATGTCCTCTGATCTAAATGGTTTGTACAAAGATATACATTCATTTGCCTTCACATCTGCCAAATTCATCATACAAACTTCACAGAAAATAAAAAGAAATCTTCCAAATCAATATTTGGCCAAATGTTTTTCACATTAGGTTGAAGTCAAATTAAAGAAATGAAACCAGATGGTTAAATATCAGTTACAGTTACATGACCCAAATACATATCTCAATTCATGTTGAAAGTTGTTCCTGGAGTAAGAGAACTTCACAATGATAATGTTGTAAAAAATAAAAGCTAACAGTTTGGTTGCCACGGGGCCGTCTGAACTGATGAAGGCTTCCCCCACAAAACGATTCCATCACACAGCACATCGAGAGGAAGAAGCATCGACGTGTGGAAAAGTCTTGTAAAGTATTTCAGGCACACTTGTTTACGGCCACTGGAGAAGGACAAATGACACGGCGCACTTCCTTCCATTCTAATTTTTTTTAGTGTTTTGTTTTCATAAAAAGTTACTAGCCTTCTAATTATGGTTTTGAACTCAAACCTACACTGGACAAGCTCCGTCATCCACATGCAACATTGTAAAAACAAAATAAATCATATAGATGGGAAATTAATTTCTAAGATCATAATGCCGGTACACATACAAGCGTTTCCCTTGGTGGCCAGTGTTGGCATGCATACAATACAACTGAGGGGCTGCCGAAATGCAGATGCAGCCAGGAGAGCTGTCAAATTAAATAATTTGCATTCCGCCAAATAGAAATGCCCCTTTTAGTACCACTCCTCTGTAGTGTGCACATCCTACAGTTTGCTGCAAGTGCTTCAGAGTTCCTGTTGTGAAAAAAGGAGCTTAAACACCAACAGGCTTCACATCTACGAACTACTCCCACCCACAAGGGAAGAGTGGGACTTTATGTGAGGCTGGTTCAGAAACGGCTGAGGCTGAGATCACAATAGAGGCTCAACATGTTCACTCATTTTGCTTCCTTGAGGTTTGGTCGTGACAAGAGCGCGTCTTCAACACATGCAGGCGGAGTTCTGGGCCTTGACAATGTACAACGTTACGGTCTGCTCTGATATCAAGGGGTTTTTGATAGTGGTGTAGGAATGAGTCATTCACCTGGAAATGAGTACACATGGTGTACTGCTATTTGTGTTAATGCACTACATATATACTATAACAGCCTTATTTTTAGCTTTGGCACTATGATAGGACTGGTATGCACAATATCAATATCTCAAAGTTATTATTCAAGTGCTTACTCCCACGTTTGCATAAGGTTGTCCGTCTCTGTGGATGCCATTTGAAAAGGTTAAAGGTGGGGTAGGTCATTTTGGAGAAACCAGCTCGAGTGCGCTAGAATTTGAAAATACTCAGCCGGGAAAAAATCTGACACTTCCTTCCAGAGCCCCTCCTCCAACACACACGAACGTGCACATGACCAATGAGGGCACGAGATAAGTTTGTGCACAGATGGAAGGCTGACTGGCAGGTAGGCCACCCGGGCCGGCTAAAATCAAATCAAATCAAATCAAATGATTGGTCATGCTTTTTACAGTATTACGGCTTCCACAGATGACATATTTTTATGTATTTTTTGTCAAAGCACTTCAGATATTCATTGCTATCGGGATGTTAAGAGCATTCCATGGAATATAACAAAAAGTGTATCTCAAGCCGGTTTCTCAAACTTACCTACCCCACCTTTAAAGTGTTTCAGTTTTAAAGATGATCAAATCGCTAACACCTTTTCTCAGTAACGACTGGCATGAAATGAATGTATGAATGTGGAATTCATGAATCCTACTATGCTTCTCTGACATGCTAATATTGAGTGGGAAATAAAGCCTCCTTTGTGATCACAGCCTCAATTTTCCAGTGAAGATGAACTGCCAGGATTACAAATATAATCCCAAACAAACAATAAAATAACACTGAGCTATGCAAGTGCGGTCTACAGAGAAAATACAGCTTTAAAAGGATATGGCTGGAGTTTTCTCTTTAGGTGTAGTTCTCCACCTGCTAACAGCTACGGCCTCATACCGCTAACACTTTGCCACAGAACGATACGGTTTACACGGTGTTCCTTCAATTAGAATAATTACATAAACCTTGTTTTTTCCCACCAATACATCTTTGACAATTGTAAGGAGTAGGTTGAACGATCTGAAGAGCACATGCTCAGTGTTCATGTGTTTGAAGAAGCCATAGCTGCACAGATCATTCTTGTTCCCATGTTAAACCTTTTCTTAAGGGATTTGATGATGGAAAGGTACCGACACCAGCCTTATCCTTCAGTTGCTGCTCATGTCTCTCCTCGGATGGACGGCCACATCAGTGATGTAGTTCTTGCATTGCTAGCCTGTGGAAGTAGAGATGCTCCCTCTCCCACGGGTAAAAAGGCAATCAAATAGTGTTTCATATTTACAAAGAAATGGCCATGTTTTTCTTTTAAAGACTATTCTCAGTAACCTTCCTGAGTTGGACTGACAGTGATGGGATCCTAAACCTGCTGAAGTAAACAATATAAATGAACATACGAGTTCACTTTGGGACTGCTTTCATTATAGGGAGCCACTGGGTAGCTCTCTTGACCTCTACAGTTTAAAAAAGAAGAAGAAGAAATCAATTCAAATGTAAAAAATGTTGACCTCTGATAATACTGCCATTTAAAGGGCAAACGGTAGGGACACGCTTTGAGTACAAGACATTTCCTCTTTGTTGTACCTTCAACTGTCATGTCCTGATATAAATACATACAAACATTCCCAAACAGATGTCACTAGTGTAGAGTAACCAGCAGTGACCACTGACTGGTTTCCAGCCATTTAAAAACATAAACATGGTGGGGAGGGGATAGTTGATGGATCTAAAACAGCCTCTGAACCGTCGACTCACACCCCCCCCTCTGAAATGGAAGCTTTGTTTTTCTTTCGTTAAACTTTAAAATACATAAACTATCAAATACTGATAAGTCCACTAAAATAACAACGGAAACAAACTAAATCTGCCTGAAGAGGAAGCATTTCAGTTCAACTCCAATACACTTCAGGTTTAAGGAGCTTTAACCCAAAGCCTAATGGAGGAGGGCAAAGTGTCACCCACGTTCCAAGTCAGATGCCCAGTTGGAAAGAAAATCACTTGTCGTTCACTTTTACGAGATCGACACCGTCCTTCAGCGGTTAAATAAAAGAGAGAGAACTCTAAAAGGGTGTGCGTCTCCACAGCATATAATGTGTTTAATGCCAACACTGCTGCAATAAGCTCACCCTCAACTATCTGTAATAGTAAAACCTACTACCCGAGTTTGAAAAAAGGAGTAGGCAATGGATAAATAAAAACAAATACAGTGAAAACGTAGCAGCTGATATTGTAATAACTGCCCAATAATTTCAAACTAAAGTCAAAAGGAAGTCTTTTGGTTTGAAAGGAGTGTAATAAAACCTGTTCATGTAACCGTTAACGCAAAGAAAGGTAACAGAATGGGATATTCTGGGTAGAGGTGGCTTCTAAGGAAACAGAGATCAGACTCCATTTCATCTGTGTTTCAAAAAGGAGAGTTGTGTGTCTATGGTGTTCCCCATATCTTTTAAAATATAGCATTTAGGGGGAAACTAGTTAGAAAATCTTTGGCATAAAATGGTCATTATTTACACAGAATATCTGCGGGAAATGTCCAAAAACATCCGTCCGTTAAGTGTGTGGCTGGTGAGATGTTTTGGGTTATTCGGGCAGTAGAGGAAACAAATTCTAATTATCGGATAAGAAAGTTCCTTCTTCTTCGAAATGGTTTCACTTGTTAATGTGATCTTTAGGATCCTTTTCTAGCCTTTTTGGAGCTTACAGCTTGACATCATGGTCTCCATCAGACCAAAGAGATGAGGCCAAACTTATCTGGCACTTAAAACTGTCTTTGAACAGACAGTGGGTCAAACCTCAATAAGAAAAAGAAGTCAACTGATTTTTTTTGTCAAACCAGTTTCTCTTTTCATGTTTGAAACGGGAATGGCCCTAAGAAGGTGAGTTACACCATAGACCAGGGTAGAGCATTAGAACGCATGATTTGAGAGGATAATAACTTGATCTGTCAGAAATGTTGCTAGTTGGTTTAAACTGAGACATCTTTTCATTTGAGTGTATTGCTAGACTTCTTTATGGTTAACCTGATTTACAGAATGTTTGCATCAATGTGATGAAGTATCTTAATGTGACAGGTAATACATTTAATGGGTAGCAAAAACAGAAACTCCCATCTCACTTCCATAAAATATCTAGAATTGTCCTATATTACAAAATGATTAAAAAAAAACATACTATGAAAGATAAGTGGTTAAAGTTTGCCATTCTCTCGTGGAAGGCAGCTTACATTATTTCATATGCTGATTCTCTGCAATGAGAGACTGTCGCAAAATGATTTCTCTATCATGAGTAAGAATATATGAACGTTGTTTTTTCTACTTGTACAAATAAAATAAAGAATGCGTCACCCCTGCAAATAGCAATCATTTGTTACTATCTATGAGTTTGTACTACATTAGTTATTACCCTTTTGACTCGTCCAAGGGAACGTTTGACTAAGATTTGACGTGCTCGTCTATTATTTGGCAGTTAAAACATTATCAGCGTTTACATAAGCTAAAAAATAAAAGAAGCTCTACCAAGGAGGGGAGGAAGGCAGGACTTGGGATAGAAAAGGCATGCTATCCATGGGCCTCATGGCGATGTTGAGGGGCCCGGTGAGGTTCATGGACATGGGAGAGGTGATGGCCACGGGGTGAGCGATATTCATGTGTGCTGTCGTGGGGATGTTGATGGAGGCCAGGTTCACGGGGCCGGTGATGGTGACGGGGTGCTGCAGGTTCATCTGTGACGTGATGTTCACCGTGCTGGTGGCGATGTTCATCTGAGCAGCGATGGTGATGGGGTTGCCGATGAGGCCTCCGCGATTCAAAGCCGAGGTGATGGCCGCGGAATGTGTGACCGCCGTCGTGCTCGCCGAGTTGTTGTGCACGTTGTTGGCATCTGTTAAAACAAAAAAAAACGAATTGAGATCCGGTCGATCGTGTGGGAATATACTACCCCTCCACAACGGAGAACAGCCCTCTCAGCTCCGTGGCTGTTTAGCTGGGGTCACTGAAAACGGCAATGAATCATTAATATGTCAACTGTAGGAAAAGTGTTGAAGAAACCTACCTCTGTGAGAGTTGTCAATTAGGACTTGGAAGGAGTTATTTAAAATCTCTCCTACCGTCAACTCACCTGAGGGGTAAATTCAAAAAGCAGGATCAATAAACTAACTAGCTAACTGTCCATTTGCTTTTATTCAAAAACGTTCATTTTAAAACAGGTATACATTATGACGGACATCTTTAGCTCTGTGTCCGCCTAAGGCTGGACACTACACTGACAGACTGCCAATTTGATCAGTGCAGATTCATTTTTTGTAAAACATTATAATTGGTAGATTTTGAGGACAAGTGTGTGGACAAAACAAATTGAATTATCAATCTGGTCAGTTAGGACAGATATGTCAGTTGGGTAATACGAGAGGGCCTCTGAAGAGAGGTCAGGTAGTGTGCAGCTAGCTTAAGTGTTATGGTCCAGTTTGTGGTTAGTTTAATTGATCTACTGATCCCGCTTCATGAAATGTAACCTTAGTTTGGCAAAAACACTAGATCTTCGATACAGAAAACCCTAATTACATCAGTCCTCTGGAGAAAAAGAAATGCTTGTGCACACGAGTGACATGGTACGTGAAGAAAAACTGGCCACTTGTGTTTTGTTGAATTCAGTGTTTAGGGGGGTTTTGCTACGAGCTACTGGTTTACCTTTTCGTGGCCCTGAGTGGTTCCACTGCCAGTCACTTATGCCTATTCAGAAATACAGACACATATGGGGTTACATTAGCACAGGACAACTCATGTGGGAGTCAGCTTCAACAGTCAGCATGGTTGGACTGTGTTGCAGTGTGGGACTGGTGTGGTAAATATTAAACATTCTTCTCGTGGGCCGATTTACAGACGTCTCATTTCCAATGCAAGTGGATTGGATAAAGTTATTTTGAGCCCAATGGCGTCACGTGTCTGTCACTGAGGTTCTAGAAGCAACGTTTAAGCCACTGGGAACATTTGCTTCAATGTCCGGCTCACTTCCTGGGGGCTTGGAACAAACTGAAGGAGCTCTGAGGCTCATTTCCCCCCTGTACATTCAATCACTACTGGGTGAGTGTGGAATGAATAAAAAAAAAAAAGAATGATGACATAACGATGCAAAACAACAACGGAATTTGTACAGATTGTTGTTGTCCGTCACAGCTTCAGCTTGCCAACCGATTAGATGTTAAACTGAATAATGATGGTGTAAACGGAGATGATGGCCTACCTTTATTGTTACACGGGTTGCTGAAGCTGGCCTGGCCGTGCGTCTTGAGGTGACTCGTGATGTAGGCAGCGCTTAACATTTTGCCGCAGATGTTGCAGGTCACTTTGCCTTCGTGCCTTATCATGTGGGAGCGCAGACGGTCTTTGGTCGCAAATGCAGAGGTACAAGCCTGGGATGAATAACAAAAACAGTCAATAATTGTTTGGATTGGTGACAGGAATACACAAACAAAAACACAATGTAATCTCCTGGTAAGCTCTTAAGTTAATTAAATTAAGAAAGCAACACAATTCTTTAGTTCAATTTCTTGTCCTGTTTTTGATTCGTTGATTTATGTCTTTTGCAAGCACCTGACCCTGTACATTTATATTTAGAATTACGTGTTTAGTACATGGATAAAAACACTTTTAATTGTTGTTAATGTTTTCTAATTCAGACAGAGATAAATATTGCTGGATGCTTTTTTCAGTTATGTTTTTTCTCCATCATCCTCCAATCAGGCAGTGGCCATGGCGTGTTGAAAGAGCGAGCTAATGTTGCGTTGGTATGTTGTCTTTGAATTGCAGGTTAAGCATATCAAACAAATACTGGGAGAATGCAGATCCTGCTTTTTATTTAAATTCAGAATCTAAATCCTTACACCCCAAACAAGTAGTAGATTCTGGGTGGCCTCTGATGTTCTCTAATCTGATCTGGCCGTAGGAGTTCTCAATGGCGTTGACCATCATGCATTAATATTGACACAGGCCTGAACTCGAGAGCAATATGCAGAGAGGAGAAAGAATCTTACCGTTACTTGGCACTTAAATGGCCTCTCTGAAGAATGGACGTGCTTGACGTGACAGCTTAGATGATCAGGTCTGCAGGGTGACATGAAGACAAGGAAAACAATTTAAATCCTTCAGCTCCTTCCTTCAACAGTCCTTGTGTTCATTTACAGCAGAATTCATTTATACAGCAGGATTTATCCTCAAAAACTGTTTGAAATGTGTCATTACCAACAGCAGTAATTATAACAGTGTTTCCCACAGATCTGAAATATACGCTCATGAACTGTTCACCGGAGCCTCGCAGCGGGGTTACTGCAGAGCGCATGAAGCAGACCCTTCACGCGATAGCGGAGCAAACTGGTAAAGGAGGGGCCGTTGTCCACTAGTTAATCGATCGCGGGTGGCGTCGTGACTCGTGCTCGAGGGCGGATAAAAAATGTTTGAACCTAAATGGGTCGCGAAATATACTTTGGCGGACGTTAACATACCTGGGCGGCCCGCCCAAGTAAAGTCTATGTGTGGGAAACCCTGAACAAGAACATGTTTTATTGTAAACCAAATATTGAATACACACCATGAATCCTTTAAGGCTTATACATCTAAGACTGGCAATTACCTTCACAGGGACTACTCTTAAAAGAAGCCTCTTAACCTTCAATCAACAGCCCTAATGTTCCCTACAGTTGGGTTTTGTCAATGAAAACTCAACTAACCCAAGTAACATGGTTCATAAAACAGTCCTAAAGATTAAGAGAAAGTAATACTGAAATCATTGCAAATAGAGCTTGCAATTGATGCTCGCTTAAAAAATGTTTTATGTGAACAAAGTGAACTAAGCTGTTCCTCAGTTTAAGCGCCAGTACAATCATATTTCATGTATCGGCTAAAATGAAACTTGTAATTTGTCAGCAACTTCTTTAAATGTCTTTTATTAGATGACAAAGGCATTTTAAAAATTAACAAATGCACTGTCCTGAAGTAAAAAAATTAAATGTATAATACATTATGTCTGGATATACTAGAGCTCCCTCCCTGCAGCTGCAGACACAGATTCGGATCCAGACTTCAGTCCCTTTCCGCCTATCTCCCCCTTTCAAATCTATCTCTTTAACAAAGGTTAAACCAGGCAAATTCATATTTAAAAAAATAACATCAGAAAGAAATTAAGAAAAATATGTCTGCATACCTTGAGAAGCCCTTCCCACAGACGGAACAGATGTAAGGCTTGTGAACTCCGCCGTCATGGGAGCGGACGTGGTAGGTCATGCGATCCTTCCTCTTGAACCTCTGCTGGCAGATGGGACACTCAAACGGCTTCTCGTCCGAGTGCGACAGCTTGTGGCGGTTGAGGTGGTACACGTCTCTGAAGGCCTTGCCGCACATGTCGCAACCGTGATTCTTCTTCACCGGTTTGGGGGGCTTCTTGGGGACACTCTGCTGCTGCTGCTGCTGCTGTTGTTGTTGTTGTTGTTGTTGTTGCTGCTGCTGTTGTTGCTGCTGCTGCTGCTGCTGCTGGTGGTGCTGCTGCTGCTGCTGCTGCTGCTGCTGGTGGTGCTGCTGCTGGTGCTGCTGCTGCTGTTGTTGTTGTTGTTGGTGGTGTTGGTGTTGCATTGGGGTCATGATGCTGGTGCCTGTGGATGTGGATGTAGTGGCTGTAGTCAGGATTCCAGCTACAGTAGTGACGTATGAAGGGTTTCCGCTGTTCTCACGTGACCCGGTGGATATGAGCGGTACCATGGTGGGCGCTGTTTGCATCTTCTTAGGCCGTGAAACCATCTTAATGCCGGTGTGGCAGGACTCGTGCCGCCGGAGGTGGTAGCTGTCCCGGAAAGCCTTGTTGCAGTAGCCACAGATGAAAGGCGTCTTTGATTTAGGCTCCTTTTTTACAACGGCGAGTGGAGGGCCTCCTCCCCCAGTCCCACTGGCCACATTGTCTTTAAGAAGTTCTGCAGCACTGACAGGGGGTTTCTGGTCCAAGGGAATGGGCAGCACAGGTTTCTGATCAGGTGGCTCTGTTCCAGAACTGAGCAACGGCAAGAGGCTGTTGCCGGCTACGTGATGCTGGTGATGCAGAGCCTCGTTAGCCTGCTGTGATGAGAAGAGGCAGAGCAATGTAAATGGTGTTAACAATACATTCTCCAACAACATGACACAAAAAGGACCAATGGTGCAGGAGTGAGTACTAAAATCCAGAATTGTGCATTTTCTACTTGCGGTTCCCTGGTCCCTTAGTGTTTTTAAAAAAAACATTTTTGGTCAAATGCCTGATATTAGCTCTGTGGTTAACACAAGCTCAAGAGCTTTTCACTTGTTGTCCTAAGGCAGAAAATACATCAACACATACTCTACTGGGGAATGTCCGAAGCTTCTATGTGTCATGAAAAACAGCAGTTGCTAACAAGTGACTTAATGAAACTTCTATACGTCATCACGCGCCTGCCTTCAGCTTTGCAGAAAAAAAGTTAGGTTAGTTTAACGTCAGCTGTGACAGAAAAAAAACCAGCATCAGAATACACCGTGGAACACTTCATATTTATAAATGTGGAGAACACTAAACTTTGGATTGCTGAACTGTCCCCAGTAAAGAAAACATAAATATAACAACAACAAAAGAAAAGGGATTAAAAACACAGTAACTGAGAGATCAGGACGACATAGAATCAGCACAAGAAGACAGACGGGAAGTTACCCTTTCAGAGTAGGGGGTTGCATCACCCGATACATATAATCAGTTTCTCCCCAAAAAAGTAACACATGGTCCCATTCATCCTATAAATAAATATGAAATTCATCTTTATGAGAGCAAAAACTCATAACTTTCAACCCACAGGAGGCAGTTTATCTTGAAATACTACCAAGTTGGTTTGAGGAAAGGATAGGGGTTAGGGTATACATGAAATTAGAAAAATGTGTATTTGAAAGTATAAAAAAGGACAACAATAAAAAAATAAGTTTTAAACAATAAGTGTTTAAAAAATCTACTGCTCAAAAAAAGAAACCCCTCATTGGTTTATTTATTTGAGGGGGCGTTGCACAGAAAATGTAACCCAACGGCAGTAAAAACAAAAAGAAATATGGAGGACATCTCAAGTCTGCAGCTGCTGGCAGGCATTGTTCGATTGGTCACGGCTGATCCCCAACGGGATAGGATGAACAGAAGGCGGTGGGGGGGGGGCTTGTATGAATATTTTGGCCAGGGAGAAAGCAAGAGATTCACTAACAACTTTCTGAAAGGTCAACCCGGAGATGTGGCGATTGAGACGGCCTTGTTTTTTTTCTGTAATCACCACTGGGCAGGGTTAAAGACCTGACCTGCAGCTTTTCAGGTTCAGCCAAGCATCCCAACCCGGTCAGCCGGGAGGAGGAGGGGAGGGGTGGTGGTCTGAGGGGGCCAGGAACCCCAAGTGCTGCTTTTCCCCCCCACTGTGTTCTTTTATGAACGAAACAAATCTAAGCAGTGTTGCACTTATGGCCCTTTGGGGGTGGGGGTTTCCATTCAACTGCGGGCCCCGTCACTACTACGCCACGCAATGTGTTTTAGCGTGGCAGGGAGAGCCGGGCCGTCACAGGTTGTCCACTCGCTTTTATATCCGCCACACTGTAGCAGGGAGGAATCATTACTGCAATTAGCATTTCTCCAAGCAAGCCGAGGACGACCAAATGCTCCCTCTGTTTCTCAGGAAGAACAAGGAGAGCGGCCTGCTGTTCTATCACGCTGTTCTGAACATTTTGATAAAGATCTGTTCTGACAGATAAATAGTACTGAAACAGAGTCTGGAGCATGGAAATTAACGAGCAATAATAGAAAGAAAAAACCGAACAAAGTCATTGTTTACTTTCACTGAAAGGCGGGGTATAGATTCCAATTTAATAGAAAGCTATTATGTCTACAAATCTGTCTGCATTATGGCCGTATAATACTTATTTTGAATTGTCTCTTTAAAACCTCCTAGATAGCAGATTACATTGACATTCAAAACATTTCTTGTATAAGGACAATTTTAAAGTGTATTGCTTAGCTATTTATCCCCCTACCAAAGAAGATTGTTGTGAAAATATTAACAAAGTAGTTCACCATAACTGCACAAAAATATCTTACAACGTAGCAGGGGTTACGCTATTTTATACCGAGTTGATACAGTTATGATATAAAAAGCAACATTTATGAGGCAGTCCCAAGAGTACCATAGCTTGAAAGCAACTCCAACCTCTCAAACTTCATCATAACAGCAGAACACAATACCAAGTGCTAATCATCACCTTAGGTGAACCAAGCAGAACCTTAAGAGCCTCTTAATAGTCTTCTTGTCTATTACACACAAAATCCAGGTATTCTGGCAACTAACAGCATCTTTAGCAGAGAGCAAAGTCAGTGTCTAAGCACTGTACTACTGTGTGTGTCTTGCAGTCAGATTAATGGTCAAAAGTTGGAAGTTTATTAAACGCCTAATTTGACCCCCCGCTGGGCCCAATCATCTTCACATGCTTATAAAACGTATTTACTTGGTGCCCAGATTTTTGTTAAAGAAATGTAAGTTCTGTTGAGAGAAAGAGCGACCGAGACACACAGAGAGATGGAGACAGAAAGAAAACAGAGTGTGTGACATCAAATTAGTAATTATGATGTTGTTAATCTTGCAATCTGCCTTATCGAGCCTCAAATCAGCTGTGTTCAGCCCACAATTCAGTGACCAGCTGCAGTGATTTATTTTTCACTGCAGCAATCAAAACATCACAAAATCTACAACTCTAATCTCATATAGCTACTACCATCTTCACAGCCAATGGTGGTTATGCAGAATTATCGTGGGCTACAAATACTGACCTAACAAAACATGTTTGGTAAAAATCTTCATGATAAAAACATTAACAATTAAATACATTTTTCAGTAAAAGAAATGATCAATCCGTGCAAATTGTGAAGCCCGAGCACAGCCAACATATTAAAGTCTGTATATACATAACTGTCAGGTGCTGTAAAATACTCTTGGATTGCCCAAAAACCCATGAAGAGACATATTACTCCATTAAACTCCACGTATGCCAGTAGATCAACCATTTGGCACCACTGTATGTACATACTCTTCACTTGGAACACCTAACACAGCGTTACTTGCTCTCCACTTCGCGATGCAAGGCCATTCATGAAGCATTTAACTTAACGTTACTTGTAACTTTTTAGAGGCTCCGTTTCATTGTCAGACTATGAAAAGCTTTCCCACGATTAAGAAAAGTTCTTGAAACAAGTTGCAGAGGCTCTATGAGTCTATGTGTTTCCTAACAAAAGGCCACATATTACTTTAAAGTTTAAAAGGTGGCTGGCATAAAGTCTCGATCAGCTGTGACTACAGTTGCACATGATTTACATTCTTGAGTGGTGTCGGTGGCTCCAGATTTGTAGTAAAAGAAGAAACGTTTGGCGTCTTTAAAGTGGTTTGTCCCTGCTGTCCGCGTGCTAGGTCCCACATAATTTACAGTGCTAGCTTTAGCCAACTTATAGTTAACAGACGGTTGTCTGGTGTAAGGTAAATGCTTTTAAAACAATTGTGTGCGTTGCTTCATCTGCATAATTAAGGTTGGGACTTACACTAATTCACTTTCTTCCAATTATCCTTAACTGCATAGTGGCAGGTATTGCCTTGGTGCAAACGAAAAAAGTACCCGAGTTAGCTTACCCATTAGCAAATTAGCTTAGCATACCGAAATGCAATAGCTTGACCGACTAGCTAATTTGCTAACGCGCGCGCATCAACAGCAATAGCTCCATAAATTAGCTTTACGCTGGCTTATGTGCGAAAACGCTCACACTAGGATATGGTAGGCTGCACGAAATGTAACCAACGCCACTAAGGTGGCCTTGGAGACACTCCGTAGATCACAGACAGCCAGAGGTCTCGGCTTCGATAAAGCTTGGTTAGCAATTTGCTAAAGTATCCCACACAGCGAAGCTAGCTAGCTGGCTAACGCTAGCACCTTTGTTTTGCTTGGCTAACTCTAATGGATTTCACAAAGTGATGCAAAAACATTTAGCAGGCAGCATATTCATACCATTTAAAAACCGCGTATGCAGTTTGTCAAAAGGACAGCTGTATTGTGCTACTTACTTGGAATAAAAAGGTACTCCAGCTCGGTTCCATTGCAACACTTAGGCTACAATCTGCAGGAAACCTACAAGGAATCTACAACAAAGCAGCTAAACATGGCAGCTACAACTTCCTGTAACCCCCAGGGCTGAACCAAGTCCAGCGGACTTTGTTTTTAGGACGTCTGGATTTTACAAAAAATACAATCACACTTTTCCAGTTTCTTTTAAAACTCCTTAAAAGAGGATAGGCCGTACAATAAAAAAAATAAGGTTTACAACAAAAAAGTAGTGCCAGTATAAGAAATATATGAATGACGTAAGAGTATTTTTATAATTATATATATATAATATATAGAATACGGGCTACTAGGTTAGGAACATATCGTTATACTTAAAATAGCTATAGTACGATATATTTACTTAATATGTATTAAGAAATACTTCAGAATGAGAGATTTTTTAATAGTAGTCTAGTAGTAGTGGTTTATTTACTTAATTCTGTCTTAAATAGGCTACTAATAATATTCAGAATCAGAAATACTTTTTTTTCAAGGTGAACATTTTAATTTGGTAACTGCTCCCCTTTAGATTAAACAATGATTACACTTTTTTTTTTTTTAATAATCAAATAGGCTACACAATGAAGTAAACATCTTGACATTTTACTAGAATTCTTAAAAATTAACACAAATGAATTAACAAAAGTAAAGATCCATACATCTAAAGAAAATAGCTATAGTTTAGTTTTATTAAATAATTAGGAGGGCCTGGCTTATTCTACTGTTTTTATATAATTATACATCAGATCTTTTAGAGTTCATGGGAGGAGGGCCTATATTACCTTTGTGGTCAGAAACATAGGCTAGCTTTACAGAGATCACAGTTTCACGGATAAAACCAGTGGAAAGAACCTTCAAGTGAGGAGGACCCTCAACTGACTATAATATGCAATATTAACATAATATTCCCTTGTAAGTCCATGGTAGAGGGGAACCCAAAAGGGTAACAGTCTTTCATAGGAAGGTTTCTTATGGAGGAAAATGACCCAGAAGTCAGTGTATAAGTGGCAGCCATGAAGAGAGGTTTGAATTCTCTAGACGTTAGGGACGGAGCTTCAGTGCTCTGTATAAGAAGGGATAGAGCAGACTGTACCTGCTGAGGAGACTGAGGTCTTTTGGGGTTCAGGGGCCCCTCCTGCAGACCTTCTATGACTCTGTTGTGGCATCAGCCATCTTTTATGGTGTGGCCTGCTGGAGACTGAACGGAATGATAAAGAAAGCTCTGTCCTGGGGATTCCTCTGGACACTGTGGAGGTGGTGGGAGACAGGAGAATGGCAGCCAAGCTCTCCTGCCTGCTGGACAACGTGTCCTACCCCCTCCAGGACACCCTGTCCTCACTGTGCAGCTCCGTCAGCGACAGGCTGCTTCCCCCCTCCCGCTGTCTCACGGTGAGATACCGCAGGTGACGTCCTTCCTGCATGCGGTCAGACTATATAACCACCACGGCCCCTGGTAGACCCCCACACACAACAACAACAATAAACACTAACGCCCCTGTTGTGCAATACTACTTATGTGCAATGTAGTATATATATATATATATATATATATATATATATATATATACATCGTAAATAACTGTGCAATATATACTTTCACCTTTAATACTTTCAACTTGCTGCTATATTTTCAAACATGTTACTGGTACTGGATATGTATTTTGGAAAGCATTTTCCATCTTATGCCAAAGTGCTTCTATACTTTAAACTCTCAACAATATGTTAAACCAAAAGGAAAATTATGAATATAACGCTTGAAAGTATTATTTATACAATCAGTTTTATACAATCATATTTATTGGAAATTATGAAAATGGTAGTCAATACTATCCAGTGACGCAACATTAATCAGACCACGAGTGTAAGTGCAGTCGTATTCTGTTAGTAGGCCGCAGTTGTCTTTTCCTAAGTCCTGATGAATTTTCCTTCACACAGTTCCTTGACCCCATGTTGTTTTTCAGTGGGGTTGAGACTTCTGGTTCTGATCTGTTTGACTTTGATACAGTTGGTATTTACATCTGGATGACCTGTGTTGTTTAATGTTGACCTCACACACTGCTGAAGCTTATCCATCCTTTCACTAAATGTGCACAAGGACCATCATTAACTGAGCCTTAGGGTTAGGGTTTTGGGTTGAATGGAGAGGTGACACCTGCCGGCGCAAGAAAATATTCGTGGCTTCATCTGGAAAACAAAGGAAATGTAAAATGATTAATTCCCCTCTAACTTGTACCTTTGGAGCGAGCTAAATACTGAACCTATGCATAAGCTTGCATTGTGTCCCCTTTCTAGCTTGTTCCAAACGCTTTTTGTCTGACTGTTCCCGGCTGTTCAGAAGAGGAAAGCCAACCCCCCTGTCCCATTTTGTTTTGAAATCTTTGTTGCACTGTACATTGCCAGCCTTTGTAGCACAATGCCAGTTTCAGATAGACTGGCTCAATATGTGTGGTCAGCCTATTCTCCCTTACCACGCTCAACAGGATTCATTTCATCAACAATTTAAAATTAAAAATAGCCATGCAAACTGCATGGCAAAGGCTTCTTTGTAAGGATTTATTCTGGAAAGCTCAATTTTACATCAAGGTGAGTTCAAATGTCATTTAGTTACCCTTCATTTGTATGTGTCTTTCTAGAATTTTGGGCACCTGAAGTCCAGTTTTTGTGATTTAGACAAGTTCTTCATAGGCAGACACCAACAAATTAGAGATAATGTTTGAATTGAAAACGTTTTAGCTTGGGGGAACAACATAAGTAGTTATGAATAAACATAATTTCCCAACGGGATTTAACGGTCTAGTGTGTTTTATTTAAGTGGATGTATTGGCAGAAATGTTATATAATATTCATATCTAGGTTTTCATTACTGTATAATCATCTGAAGCTGAGAATCCATGTGTTTTTGTCAGCTTAAAAGGAGTGATTTTTATAGATTGTCCGCCATGTTTAGAAGCCTAGAACAGACAAACCTCACTCTGACTTTAGACAGGGACTTTCACGTTCTAACGTTACCTGAAGGCCACAGTCGTTTCTCTACGCACTTTATAGGGGGGGCTGAGCAATGGGATATTTATAAGAAGGAAAGCTAAAACATGTATCTCTCTGCTCGATTTATCTTCAATCGGACATTTATCACATTAGCAATGTCAGACCTTAACTTTCCTTTCATCATGCAGATCATCATTAAGTTATCATTATTGTTGCTATTAACTGAGTTGAAGATGCACAAGTAAACATGGCAGACAATGATCAGAAATATATGTAGTTATGTGATACGCAGTATATGTAGTTTCTGTCAGTGAACGCCAGCTAGCTTCTCAAAACTGTGATAAGAGCTTGTACGTTTTCTGAAACCAGGATATAGAACTATACTCCTCAGTGAATGGAGTTCTCAGTTGTCATGAATGGGGTCGAATGTCAATATTCCTTTAATCCGTCTTCAGTCACCTACTGACACCTGGTTGAAAGCCCTATGTAAAGCTCTGAGAAATATTTTTGTTAAACAAATATTCCTAAAATCAAGGCTGGACTTTAGTGTACGAAGAACTGAAGTGTTGACACAGTTCACCGAGTTACCATGAACATAACAGCCACGACTGAACTTTACTGAGAAGCATTTTCTTTGTGCAAGAAAGTGGGGTAGTAACATTAACATTAAACATTTCAGACAGTGGGATGGTTGCAATGACATTCTTTCGGCTTCAAAATAAGGGACAGATACATTTAAAAAAAACTCTAACAACCTTGTTGACATTATCTTTTAATTTCTCTCGAAAGGTAAGCCATGGGTGACTGGTCCATACTTGGCCGCTTCCTGTCCGAGGTCCAAAACCACTCCACAGTGATAGGGAAGATCTGGCTAACCATGCTGCTCATTTTCCGTATCCTGCTGGTGGCGCTGGTTGGTGACGCTGTCTACAGCGACGAGCAGTCCAAGTTCACCTGTAACACACAGCAGCCCGGCTGCAACAACGTCTGTTACGACACCTTCGCTCCTGTTTCGCATCTACGCTTCTGGGTCTTCCAAATTGTGCTGGTCTCCACGCCTTCCATCTTCTACATAGTCTTTGTTCTGCATAAGATTGCCAAGGATGAGAAGCTGGATGGCCAAAGGGCACAGGTGATCGCAGAGAGCCCCCCCCGACAGAGACACATGGGTAAGGATGGGATGGAGGCCCTGAGGGTCAACATGCCCTCCTACTGTCCCCACTACAGGGAGGAATGGGATGTGAAGGGCAGGGAAGGAGTAGAAGAAGGCCCTCTGCAGGAGCATTATAGCGAAGTAGGAGAGGACCCCACCCAGCAGTCCAACCAGGTTCTGCTCATCTACATTATTCACGTTTTACTACGATCTGTCATGGAGATCACCTTCTTGGTGGGTCAGTACTTCTTGTTTGGATTCGATGTGCCTCAGCTGTACACGTGTGAGACCTACCCCTGCCCCACTCGTACAGACTGCTTTGTGTCTCGTGCCACAGAGAAAACGATCTTCTTGAACTTCATGTTCAGCATCAGCCTGGGTTGCTTCATGCTCAACATCGCAGAGCTCCACTACCTGGGCTGGGTCTACATTTTCCGTGTCCTCTGCTCAGCCTGCTCCACCTGCTGCAGTCAGGAGAGGGACACCGTCAGACTGTACCCAAACCACAGCCCCCTCCTGCTGCAGCTCAAGCATTCTCTGAGGGGCCAGCTGGTTCTGCAGACCCCAGCAGCTCTGGCCCCAGAGAAGACTGGAGGTCTGCTCGCACATCCTCCGGCCATCTCCTTCGAGACAGACTCAACTGTGGAATGCACCTCCAAGAGAAGTCCAGAGAGCAGAGACAAAGTCAAGGTGAAACTAGCCAACATGGCCAAGCTGGGACGGACTAAGAAGTCATGGCTATGAGAGGCACATTTATTCTGTCACGCCTTTACATTTGAGAAAAGAAAGGACCCTGAAGGCCTGAAACATACCCTACATGAACATGTTTATGTAGGCACTTTGAGCTATAGAAAGTACATTCTGTATTGTGGTAAACATGGTAGTGAGGTTTGCTGTAGCAAGAGACAGGATGAAGCTGTTTCCCAACGCTGTCTTCACATGACATCGGTCAAATGGTTCTGAGCTCATGTGTTTCTATGGAAAAAGACAACGCAACCCTCAGCATCGCGCATCTCAACGTGCTGCACTCAAAGCGCTGCACTCAAAGGTACAATTATTTCAACTTTGACCGGGGTTGTTGCTGAACTTTCGATGCGCAACCATGAAGACAACAGATGTATGAAATGGAAGGGATCAGTAGGGGCGAAATAACAGAAACAAAACTAACGGATTTCCCACAGGGATTACGTACCGTGAAAGATGCTTAAGTGTCCCCGATCCATGATACATAGTTATTGTATTTTTTAACCGTTTACCTATTTCCATAATCTACAGTTGTACAAGAAAACAATTTAACGTTTTGTACTAACATGCAATAATTGAGTGGAATGCCAACCAAGTATCACGAAGAGCAAGTCAAAGCAACTCTAGGAAGAGCAAGGGGAGATTCAGGAGTGAAGCTCTGTTGGTCATCAACGACATCTATCCACTTTCATTTGGTCAATCAAGATTTGTCTGACCATTTATGTACATTTCTGTAAAATGGAGAATCCAATATTCATATTTACCTCAAACAGCAATTTCCAGAAGTTAGGAAGTAGGGAAGTAGCCTGGCTCTGAACTTCTATTTCTGTTTTTCTAACAACAGAGTGCAACACTGAAGCTCTTGATGAATGATTGTTGTGTTTCCACTTTCTCAATGATGACTTTGAGCTTTTTGGTGTTGCTGTTCTGAACAGCACGTTTGCCTTCCGTTGTGCTTCTTTTTAAGCATAATGCACTCTGTAGTTGCTATAGGCTGAGTTTGTAGAAAGCTAAAATGTTGAAAACTGGACTTTGAGTTTGGATCTATCGCCACCAAATCACTCAGAATATAAGATGTTTTTTGGATAAGATAAACTGATTGTTTTATATTGCCAATAGAATGGATTTTTATTATTGCATTAAAGGACAATGGTGTACAGCAACATCTCACAAATCAAGTGTTTTCTTGAGTATTTTCCTCCTTTCAAAATCTTGCTGTATGAGCATTCAGGTATTTTACATGCACAGAAATATAAATGAATATTAAGTTTGTAGAGTGATGCCAGGCATTCCCCCCCCCCCCCCCCCGCCCCATTCTTGGTAGTTGAGAGTGTTTCTGGATAAACATATTTTAATAATAACTTGCCAGGAAGAGCAAGAGAATCGTGCATAATGCCATATGTTCAGTCTCAGACTTTGAAATCCCCGGTCCTCACATTTGATCTTAGATGGTGTGACACAGTTTGTCCTGCAGGTGGTCCTCTAAGCTTGCGGTTACTCAACAGCTTTCATCTAAGTCAGGGCTGTCCAAACTTTATTCACTGAGGGCCACATGCAGAAAAACATACGACGGTCTGGGGCACTAGCTAGAGGTGAGGTATATAGCCTCATAAGTTAAGTAATAAGTTAGCAAAATCAGTCAAATGTAGGTAAATTATGCTTGATACTTAAAAAAGCAGCCTACATCACAGCTTTCAATAGGCTTTTATTTATTTTGTCACGTGTTGGCAGCTCATTCCTTAAAACAGAAGCCTCAGATGATTATAATAAGTGCAAATACAAAGGGCGTATTTCAATCTTGTTATGCAAATAAGTTATTGGGCTTTAATTGACAGCATTTATTTGAAAGGGGGCCTTTTTAACAGATGAACTACTAGATATATATTTAAGAAGTACAATATAAGAAAAGCTGAGGGCCAAATAAAAAAGGACAACAGGCTGCGGTTGGCCCGCGGGCCTTAGTTTGGACACCACTGATCTAAGTGAAGGATCTTCTCTGTTGGGGTCCCAATGCAAACCCACTGCCCTTTAGTCACCACTGATGTTATCCATCTCTTGAAAGCAGACATTATAATCCACATTGAACAAATGTCTCTGCCAATACAAAGTGATGTAATGTAAGTGTGTATACAACGTTACAAATGACCAAATAATCTCTATTCATGACTGTTTTACAGGCAGGCATTTGCAAGAATAATAAATAAGGAGTACCAAGATCGTCGACTTCACTTCATCAACAGTTTGACGTTTATATCCCAGAAAGAGTGTAGCTTTTTCAGTTTTTTTCTTCAGTTTCAGAACCCGTTGTGAGTGGTGACACATATCAGCATTTCCTGGCTAATGGTGTCAAAAACATTATCATAAATATGATCCTAATCTCTATGTTATCAGCTCAGTGCCTACAGTGCATTGATCACATTTACAAGTTGTATCAAACTGAAAGACATTTAAAAAGTTTGTGTTTCATTGACACTTATACATTTACTATATAAACATATTAACTCTTAATCAAGAATCAGAGAGTCATTCTCCAACCTGTCATAACAAAAAGAAATGACTCTGCTTGGGTAAAGCTTATTATGGAAAAAGCCCCGTCACTTTATCTCTCCATTTATTTTTATTTTTTATTTGGAAATGTGTTTTTGCAGATTTTCTTTGCCAACAATTTTTCATTTGGAAATAGCTAAGCTTCATTTGTTAAACTGGTATTGAAAGAACACAATTGTATACATAGTTAGAGTTATTATACATTTTACTTTGAGCCATTGGTTTGTTTTGCTTTATTTAGC
>CALSBZ010046523.1:268757-307496 GCA_943591055.1 Gobionotothen gibberifrons
TATAATACATATAATGGCACTGTTCTAGCGGTATACACCTGGAGAGGAGAATATGTATAACGTAATGTCCTTGTGGTAAACCCTGCGAGAGAGAAAGGTTTGAGCTCCATACTGTTTCAGAAATAAGGCTTGAAGTGGTTGGGAACATATGGCATTTAATCACCGCATCTATTGTAATTTATATTTTGAATATGTTTTTTATATAATTTCTTTGTGTGTAGCTGGAACATTTCAAAGTGCAATCCTACATTTTAAAAGGACAATAATCCTTAGATCCTATTGATCATGATGTTGTCTCTCAAGGTGTAGTCAGTGCCACGTTATTGTCTTCTTCTTCTGTCCAAACATACTCACACTGTGAGTTATTGGAGTAATTTACAATAACTTGGTAGTTTTTTTCATGTTTGAGTGTGAATTGATGTTATCGATGGTGGTTTGCTGTTTATTGATGGTTTGATCGATTGGTGCGGGCAGAACGACAGCCGTGGTGGGGGAGGTTGGTGGTGTTTGAGTGCATGTGCAGGCTCAGTGACTGAACAGAACTCTTGTTTTTTGTCTTGTGTGAATGCTTGATCTAGTAAACAATAGTAAAGCCATACAACTTGATTCCCCTTACATTTTCTCTTTAGTTTGTTCAAATGAAATGAAAACATTAGTATCACATTTTCTGCTCTATTCAATACTTAACCGAGCCAAAGCTCTTTCCTGAGAGCAAATCAGATTTATTGGAGCCAAATGAGGCCCGAGACACAGCTCTGAACATTACACACTGCTGTGGTCACAGAACTCTTGGTACATAACGTGTCATTGCTTTTATAAGAAAGACTGGCTCTGCCGCCCTGCCTTTTATCTATTTTATTTGGCCACTGTTTCTTTTGTTAGTTTTTTCACCATTTGCACCAAGCGGAAGATCTTGCTCTCACACTTTGTTTGAATTTGCTCTACTGCTCAGTCTAAAAGGAGGACGTGTAAGGAGATAAAAGCACACCCCTCAGCAGTTTTAGTAAACTCTTAAATGAATTGAACACAACACTGTCGTCCAATGAGCAGGGAGTATTTTCCATGGCCATGTCTGTTCTTCTTCACTTGTGTGTGTGTTTGATGAGATCAGTGAAGTGTCTTAGCTGGCGTGTGTTCAATCTCTTAATGGGTGGAGTGAGCAGTCACATGCTATGGTTGCAGGTACACGCTCTCTTCCTCTTAAGTCTCAGTCCACCCAGCTCAACCAACCTCCATTTGCTCTTCCGCCAAAGACTGAGAGAAAGAAGCCCGAGCAGTCATGTGATCCAACACAGCTCGCTCTTTGTTCATGACAATTTGAATGGCTTGTGTTCAGACCAATCGTTTCCATCAGTGACGTGTGGCGAGGTCAATGGATGGGGAGGCACTTGCTTCTATCAAAGCCATATCAATACATATATGAACCCGATAGAGGTAGCTTAAATTCACCGTCGTATTGCTTAATTTTTTTGTTGCTAGAGCTAGCTAACGTAAAAACAAAAGAGTTTCAGTAAAGTGGGCTCAGATACCCCCCTCAGTGAGGCAGATGTGGTCGCTTCTTCCGCTGGTGCTTTTTCATTGCATATTTAAGACCAGCGAGCCGACACATTAAAAAAAAAGGCTGTGTTTAACTGGCCAACTTCAAATAATAATTACCAAGTTTATTAAAATGAATATCTATCTACCAACAGCAGAAGAACTAGAGTATTCATTTTGAAAAGGAGGCCCTCTTATCTGTTAACTTGTTTGTCATCTCTGGCTGTAATTTGAAGGCTTACCACTTTTTTGTTTGGTATTGTGATACCTACATAACATGCCTTTGCTTAACATTGGGATCCTTCGTTCTTGTGCCAGCAGTTTTTCTTTTTCCCTTGTTGAAAAGGACTTGTCTTTCAATAAGTTCGCGGGCAGCCTGAACGCCATGTTAATTAGCTCTTTGTCGGTGTCATTTGTAAATCACTGCAGCTTTATTGACCCCCCTCCACTTAAGAAGAGATTAGATTTGATGTGGAATGGTCCTTTGATTGGGCGAAGCAAAATTGCTAGTAGCTCTAAGTGTTATTAGCCATCTTTAATGGGAGCAGTGATTAACTAAACCGAAGTGGGGAAGACACACACACACACACACATATATATATATACACATATGGAACACACGCCAAATATATATATATATATATACTTCCACTGTATATACTTAGAAAAGCACGAGTAAGTGTAAGTGCACTGTCTTCGAAGTCAGAATTAGCTTCAATAAGCAAGACTAAACAGTACGCTAACACAATACTGAACACTTCCTGTAAATCTCTTCTGTGTACGTACGCACTTTGATATGATGCACATTTTAAGGGTTATACATACATTATCTTTTTCTCTGGACTATTGCTTTCCTTCGCTAATTTTCTCTGTCTTCATTTGCTGATTTATCGTTATTTGCTTTCCTTTCTGCAGATCGATCCTAAAGTTGCCTTTCCTAGACGTGCTCAGCCCAAGGTAAGAGCAATTTAATATTTATGCTATAAAGAGGTGTGTTTGGATGTATCAATTTCCAGACATGAAGAATGGTTAATGTATTACAGCATACACACAATCTGAATAGAAAAAAAATAAAGGTACACAGAGAATATTTTGAGTTTTGGTAAAAAAGTGCCTTCCGTTTCCTTGAGCGGAAACACAGGGAACTGTAGAGATGTGACAGTTTAATTTGATGTGTTTGTAATGCATGAGCACATCTCAAATCCACTTGTTTTGCCCCCCCAAGGACACAGTGCGATTGATTGCTGAATGTTTTATCACACGGAGAAGGCTGTTGTCACTTTGGTAGTTGAGGTTTTACAGTGAAGGTTGTGTTACTGTAGCAGTTTTTTTGCTACTCTGCCACTTGTTTAAGTGAAAGCTGGCAGTTTGAGCAGCATTGTTAGTGACTGTTGTGACAGCGTGGAAGCACGAAAACAACAAAGGTTTTGTATTCACCATATCGTGCATATTTGAACAAAGCTTTGATATTTCTCTCTTGCGTGAGTTGTTTCGGGTGGTGTGGGAGGGCAGCCTTTGCATTTATTACTCAAATAAACATGAAATTGACTCAAGGACATTCACAACAATACACTCCAGCTGCAGACAGCTCGGCTGGGCAGCCAGAAGCTGTGAAGTGGAGGGTGGCTGAAGGTTAAACAGGCCCTGCAGTTGTCTTCGGACAATCTCATTAGAGCAGAAAACCAGCAGGACTTTCCCTGCCTTCAGAGAGAGTGTGTCTTGTTGCAGCAGGACTGACAACGGTGGGGGGGTTATATATCATTTCTACCTGTGGTTGAAATTGTTTTCAACCACAGTTGCAAATCAACATCTCTCGGATTAAAACATCTAAACCTTTTCTTGTTTCTAGATCTGATGTTATAGAGCTGTTTGGTGTTTGCAATGGTTCTGGGAAATATACAAAACCTAACAATGAAATGCACACATCTATCATTTTCTAGAGAAAGGTTTATAGGATCCTATAGGTAAAAAAACACAATGTAACCTTAATGTTTGCTTGCAAATGTTTGCATGGAACTATTTGTTCACATTAAGGACCCTTCCAGCCTTGCATCTGGTCAGTTAGGGCAGCTGGTTGAGTCGGAGCCGATGCAGACTCGCTGTTGGAGGGTCTTATAACTCCCTTGGTTGGTATGCAACCAACTAATGTGGGGAGTGAGAACCCTAACCACCAAACTGACACCAAAGAACATGTCCCGACGGAACGTCTCCTCACGTGGCCTCACGTGGCCTCACGTGGCCTCACGTGGCCTCACGTGGCCTCACGTGGCCTCACGTGGCCTCACGTGGCCTCACGTGGCCTGCGTCTTGGCCATGTGTCACACTGGAACACACCGCAAAGACTTCAGCCGACGGCCAAGTTGCACGTATGAACTGCGCATGCATGAGTGGCAATAACTCTCCTTACCAGCAGGCGGCGGTAGTGTGTATTCGAGAGCTGGAGTTAACTTTAGTTAAACTTAATCGTGTTTGGGTCCCTCACTTCCGTTTCGCTTCTCATGCACTGATTCGCTAAGCTGAACAGCCAATCGGAGTGATTTCTTTGGCTGACGGCCTTTAGTCGACAGCCTCCCGATTCAACATGTCGAATCGGCGGCGGAAGGTGTCGGCACGGCCGAAAAGACACAACATTGCAGTAAACACCAATACACACCAATCTGAGTAGGGCGACATGACGCTCATCGACGGCCCGACATCTATCGTCATCTATCGACGCCAAAAATCGGCTTGTGTGTAAGGACCTTTACACACATTAGTTGGTTTGGAACCAGTTAATGTGGCGCACCTCCATGCAAACGCTCTAAAAAGAGTGGAATTGGGACAGGGTGAAGGGATTTGTTTGGAATTGGGCCTCATAATAGCTCACACACCTTGGAGCTGTTTGTGTGTGTAGGCTTGGGTTGTTGGCAGTCTTTTGGCTGTTTTGCATACTTTATGACCTGTTTTTAATGGAGATAAACCAGTGAACGTTGAATACATCGGATTTTTTGTTTTGTTTTTATTATAGCTGATGCTTTTATCCAAACTTTAGGATATGTAGTGGAATTAATCTCAAAGCAAATATGCTATGTGTTCATTTGGTCAAATCCTAGAAGGGACGTTACGAAAACCAATACTGAATATCAACTCGATGGCAACATTTGGGAAACGTGAAAGAGGTCACGTAGATGCCTTCATGCCGCACAACTAATCAAATCCTGTCGCTGAGGGGGACAACAGAAAATGTGTTTGGAATGAACAGTTTTCTACTGCAGTTCTGACAACACTAGTGGCTGTTTTATTTCTTGCACCACGTGGATTCAGTGTGCAGAGAGAACTAGTGCCAGTGGTCATCCTTAGTTCTGTAAAGCTTTTCATAGACTTGTCCTGCCTCACTGATCTCAGCACTGCTGCAGGGTCACACTGTGGTTTTCAGTGTTAGAGCAGCAGCACTAGAGCCAGTGGAAGGGGGAGCTGCAGCTAGCCAACCAGGACCCTCTCATTGAGTGACATTAATGAGGAGAGCCGTTGAACAAATGGACTCACACAAAGACAAAGCCCCCCTTCTTCTCTCATGTGGAAACCTCTGCTTCTGGTGTCTTTTTCTTTCTGCTTGGGAGAAGATGTAGCCTCTGCCCCGGTGCTTGTTTCGCCCACACACATCTTGTCTGCGGCTCCAGCACAGCCAGCAGAAAGGCCGGTATAAAACCCTCTTTGATGAGAGGGATATAGGGGCCAGCAGGCTGCAGGTATGGTTAATTTGAAATGAAGCTGGTGGACTCTTATTAGCAGTGGATGTACCCATCACAGACAGGTAGTGTGGAATGATAGCATATAACTCATGTCTTTGTACCCTTCCATTAGGTACCACGTTGTATTATGCAGTATGAATACATTATTTTTAAATACATGAATTGCTCACCTTAAAAAGGAATACAAACACACATATTCTTTTCCCCCCTTTTATACATGGAAATGAAGGATTCAAATTAAATCAAGCTTTAATCTTCTCAAGTACTATATACACAGAACCAAACACACAGCAAAATTCAGACTTTTAACCCAACCTAGTAATAGGAGCAGCCATTTTATATACAGTGCCCATAGAGCAGTGGGGGTCCGATGCTTTGCTCAATGGCACCCCGGAGGTTCCCAGTAGGTGAACCGGCACCTGCCGAAGTACCAATCCTCACGGTGTCCATTCAGGGACGGGCGAACCTCTGGTTTTCCAAGCCCAGTCTCTAAGAGTGGTGCAAGAATGAGTCCTAAACCAGGAAATGAGGTAGCATTTTAGCACTTTCGGGAAAGTAAATTGTTTTAGGGATGAGTTTTGGTTTTATGCCTGAAATAAGTTATTTGTTTAATAACAAGCTTACTATGTTGCTTAAATGTTCACTATTGGTTCTGCGACATAAAATATGTCAGTGAAAAACCCAACTAGTTAAGGTCTGAAACTTTTGCGTGTCCTAAAAACGGCAGTTGCTGACATTGTTTTAATATGTGGCGATTATCCTTATCACCATAAAGTGTATGGGTCATACACTTTTGTGTGCCACAGAGTCTATTTTCTGCAATATTCCAACATCCAGTGGATCAACTGTAGCGTTTCCGTAGACACCTCCCAGACTTGCATTCTCTAGTAAGGCTTTGTAATCCAGTAATGTCTTAGTTTTGGAGACATGCCGTAGCTCACAAGGGACAGTGTGATTTACTGAGCCAGTTTTTATAATGGAGTCATTTATTCTCAGCCAAAGAAGAGCAGAGAACATTTGACAGAAACCACAGTTTGAGAGTTTGACAGTTACCAGCTTTTGTTTTCTTGCAATTAATGAAAGAATTGAGTTGTGATCAATTGAAAATTGTTTTGAATAAATGAAACATTACTTTGTTACAATGGCCTCAAGCTGAAGACTATAACACATCTCAAAACAAGCACCATTAAAGCAGTTCTACAGCTTAAAGGCAGCAATGGCGAGTTGATCTTTGGAAGGGCTTTCAATTATTTTGTAATGGCCAGATGACTTACTCTACTCTACTCGCGGCCAGTGGCGGCGCCAGAGATTCTTTTTTGGGGGTGCTGTGGGGTAGCTTGACGTTTCATAGAGGGTGCTCAAACATGTAGGGTTTCCCATTAATGTCCCGGCGCTACAGTGGAATTTTCTACTGCAACACTCCCCACACACACACACACACACACAGTACACCCGTGACTGTTACAATGAAGGCTCGATAATCAGCTCACGGCATATAGATGTAAGCAGGGGTAAAGTGCTATTTTTTTTCAAGTTGGGGGTGGACCTAAGCTCCTCTAGGGGGGTACTCAGCTCCCCTACGGGGGTCTGGGAGGATGCTACCCCGGGAAGATTTTTTTTTTAATATTGAAGTTAAAAGCATCAATCTGGTGCACTTTGAGAGCAAAATTAAGAAATCTATGGATACCTCTCAACACCCATAGGAAACAGAACTGTAAACATATTTTCTATTTATTTATGGATGTTTTACAAATTACTCCCCTTTTTAACTGTATTGTTTTACTGTCATATAGTATTTCATACCTGTCTTTCATTTATTACTCTTATATTACTATCTGACATCACATACATCGTAGCATTAAAGTTCACAGTTTATTTATAATAAAAAAAATAAGAAAATATATATTTTTTATTTTTATAATTAATACAAAACGTGGGGGAGGGCAGGAATGTCAAATGGGAGGGCCTGGCCGCCGTATATCTCTCTTTGTAGAGCTGGCCCATATTCTCGGGCTTGGTCCCCGTGCGGAGGACTAGGGTTCAAATGGCACCAATTTGCTGTGCAGTGGCGTAACAAGGTTGTGACAAATATTGTTTTGGGCCCCCATCGCCCCAAACATAAGCGCACTCTGATGCACTCACACACGCACGGACATACACTCTCTCTTGTCCTTTCTCTTTTGAGCACCGCTCTTGTGCTTTGGTTTGCTGTACATCAGGGGTGCCCAACCTTTTTTGAACCGAGAGCTACTTTTAAAGTTGCCAGTCTGCCGAGATCTACCAGTCCAAATAGAGAGGCGTAGCCATTAGTGACAGCCTACTACCAGGTAAATACAGACTTCTACTTGTATACAACTGGCCTTTGTACGATTAATACTTCATAAAATACTGCAGATCCTTTATCTTACCTCTTTCTAATCTACACACATACAAGTATTTAACTGAAGTTACACAACAGTGTTGTTGATACAGAGTTGGAGGTTATTCACACGTCACATACTACAGTGGGTAATGTTTTCAAGAAACATTGAACAGTGCTGCCACATATGACACAGGAAAAAAAGACTGAACCCTTTCTTTGCCATTATATAAAAATAGTGTTGCTACAAAAGTATAAATTAGGCTTACTAATAAGACAACTCAGACCTGAAGCTACACAGGAATCTGCTGCCAAAGTGCAATGAAAAAGACAAAATTAATAGAATCAAACCCTTTTTTTGTTGCATTTTAGTATAAAAAGAAATGCCTTTAAAATAGGATGCAAGCAACACTAGTTTCTTAACCTCAATTGATAATAGACTATAATCAATTTAAGTTTGCATTCTTATACCATTTTGTACAATAATTATAATGAATAAATTCAAACAAACTAAAACTTACAGCTGATTAATAACGGTATCTAACTTGAGTTTTTATTATATCAAAAACCTGTTGAAATGCTACTGTTATTTTTACTGTCCCCAAAAAGCATGCCGGCAGCCTCCAGGAATCCTTCTTTCACAACTTCGCCGTCTTTGAAAGACTTGATGTGTTTCGCAAGAACGTGACTGACACGATAAGATGCTATGGTAGCAGCCTTGCTCTTGTTGTTGGGCCTGGTGAAAATGGACTGCTGTGCATTTATCTGTCCTTTCAGGTCCCTCACCTTTTGGGAGCGTAGGGCAGAATTAGGAGGGAGCGTTTGTGCACTGTTTTGAAATGCCGCTCCTAAATTACCCTTCTTCGGTAAAGCCACGCTCGCATTGCAGATGAGACAGATGGACTTTGCCATCTTTGAATTGGAATAGATACAAAAATAGTCATCCTCCCACTTGGAGTGAATATTATATATTTTGGGCTTTTTTGTTGTTTTGCATCTGCCATAATTGCGGTCTTGTGTGTGTGCGGACTGTCACTCCTGGCTGTTACACGGACTGCGGACAACGTCAGCTAACTGTGCCCACTGCCCACTAGCCACACCCCGACACATGGGGTCCCGCCAGCCAATCACAAAGCTTTGATGCGTTCAAGTGCATTATTCTGGCACAGGAATATTATGTTATAGGACATTAACGATACAACAGAATATTGTTGTTCTATTTTTAGACACATCTCGCGATCGACTGGGAATCTCCCAGCGATCGACCGGTCGATCGCGATCGACTGGTTGGGCACCCCTGCTGTACATTATAAATGCAAGCTATTCAATTTTTTATAATGCTGCCGAACTTGCTGCTGCTAGCTACAGTACAGTACAGGTTGATTAAACGGTTCGCTCACCACGCAAGGTATCACATGACATGAAAGCAGGGCCGGCTCTAGCCAATTTGATGCCCTGGGGGGGGGGGAATAAATGAAAAATCTCTACAAAAGACAAATACACTACAAAAACAGAAACGTATTGACATAGGTAATATACATCAAAAAGGCTTCAAATGTATTCAGTATTGTATGAACATGTTTGAATTGGGGGGTGAACATCACATCCTCTAGGGGGGTCCGGGGGTATTTTAAAGTAAAATGCTTCAATCTGTTGCACTTTGAGCACACAATTACTAGAGACCTGATCTAGGGGGTACAACTCTAAAACACCCATATGAAAAAGATCGGTTTACATTTTAATAATCAAATAAGTATGTGATCTTAACTAATAACCTACCATAGCCAATAACAAATAAATGTAACTTTTTTGTTGTTGTTGTTCATTCATATCTTATTTTACCTAGTTAACATTTAGTTATTCATGCACATTTTTATTTTTCCAGTTTTAAACGATATTTTTGGTTTACTGTCCTATAGTAGGGCTATACATTGAAATGATTTCAAACCTGTTTATCCCAATAATTATAAAGGAGTGCCTTGGAAATATTTGTTTACATAAATTGTGATGAAAACGTTTGAGACCCACTGAGATAACTTGGACTAAAGTCTAAACACTGAGAGAGTCCTTTTCGCTCACTGAGCTGTAGTTATCAGCCTCTCAGTCTGTCTGGAGAGAGCTCCCCTCCACCTTTGTTGTAGAAACATCTTCTTCTTATATCCGTTAGCGCAGCTAGCACCAGGTGCTAATAACAACAGCGCCGGTACCTCGCTCCCACGCTCACTCGCACTTTGGCTGTGAGCTGCGGGCGCCAAATAAGCCAACATCCCCCACTTTCATCACTTACAGCGCCCATTGTACAGGACAAATGAAAAGTGTAACCGGGGTGAAAAGGGTGTTACATTTACTTAATTATGAATGTTGTTACATCAAGGCCAAAAATTAGGATGAGCACCAATGGTCAAAAATGTTTTTCCCCCTCCCAGAGCTACCAGCGCAGCGCATCCCAGATCTGGCGCCCTAGGCGAACATCTATAACGCAATGCTAAGGACCGGCCCTGCATGAAAGGGAGCAAGGTCATTGGACAGACAAATTACAAATGAATTTAGGTTGCTTGGTTACTTTGAAGACTGCGAGACCCAGTCAATGCCATTGGGGCACCAACAAAAATAAATAATAATAATAAATATATTGTATGGGCCCCTGGCCGGCTCTGGGCCCCAGTGCGTTGCACCGGCTGCACCGTCAATAGTTACGCCACTGGCTGCGTGTCATCCCATCCATCTCCTCTTTCAACACTGTCACTTAAAATAAAAACATCTTTAAAAACAAAACAAAACCAAGGGTCTCAAGGGAAGTTAGGGGTTAGCTCCTGGAGATCTTTACAGCTGTTTCTCAGAAACCCCTTCACCTCTCACTCCTTATCTTTGTCTCTGTCTCGCTCTTTGCCTTTGGAACGTTCCCTGCTGCTCTCTGGTTCTGCCCTGGATTGCACTCTTGCCTGCCACTCTGACCCGAGCCGTGTGATTGGTCCTGAACAGCCCGTGTGATGGACGGCCTCCCTCTGTAAACACCCATCTCTCTCTCTCTCTCCCCCATCTGTCTCTATGTCTCTCTTTCTCATATGTGCAGACTCACTTTCTCTCTGGCGGGCTGTCTAGTTCGCTGCAGCTTTTTCCTGCTGCATGATAAATCTGAGGCTAAATTTAGAGGCCGTTTTTCTCGAGCAGTGAGGGATTACTGGCAGAGCAGGAGGGAGAGTGACAAGGGGAGAGAGAGGGGAGCTGGCTCGCTCCAGAGTCACTGACTGCTCCGAGGCAATTTTTATTCTGTTTCATTTTGATCTAGCAATCTGCAAGCAAACAAACAGCAGCCCATACATTGCTGAACCTTAATACAGATTAGGGTTGCTACTGAAGTGATTTAGATTATGGATTATTCTGTTAACTTCTTTTTGATTGGAAACACCTTATTAATGACTTGTTCTGTCCGATATTTAAAACTGACAAAAGCAATTCATCCACACAGTGGAGAACCTGTGACCAGAAACTACCAGCAGTGTGTGCTATTAAATAGAGTTTGCACTATGTTGATGGAGCTGGTGGTCAGATGTACATATGGGAGCTCAGCTTTACCTCTCTGGCTACCTTCAAGCCTCTGACATCTTTAAAGAGGCCCTATTATGCTTTGCTGGGTCTTCCCTCTCCTGTAGTGCGTTATATATGTCTTTGTTCATGCATATTAGCTGCAAAGGCTCAAATCCCTCCAGAGGGAGCATTTCACAGCAGCATATGCATATTGTAGACAAACTACCTGACCAAACTGGAATAATAGAACAATGGCAGCTCTAATGTTGTTCATCTGTATTCTTATAAATGGAATTGATAAAATGTATGTTCAATCAGAATAACAAATAGATGGTGAATGAAATAGACAGCCAGTCAGTCCCCCTGCAATGTACCGTATGTAATCTACTCTACCTTTTTATAAACACATTTCTGCTATGGATTTCATTTGACAATATTAACAGCTGATATACAGCCCCCTCATGTCAGTTTTTAGTCTTTTAGTAATTTGATAATTGGCTGTCAGTGTTTATTTTTAAAAGGGTCAGGCCACATTTATCTTCGCCTAGTTTCACTCCAATATTAAGTGTTCATGCGTTTGTTGAATTTCAGTGTGTTTGTCTTAAATGTATCTCTGTGCTGAGGTCACAAAGTAACTAGAAAACGACCACATATAAACGTTTGCTGCATCTCAAGGAATACTTGTGCATATTATTTATTTATTACATATATATTTTACATTAAAAAAGCTTTCGTTTGTTCGCTTATTGATAAGTCAGACTGGCTTCTGTGGCTAACATCGTCCAACATCGTTGGGGAAAGTTGCATCAGGGGAATGTACTGGTGTGAGAGACTAGTTCTGGCTTAAGCTGGGGTTAGGAAACATTAGCCTAAACAGCGGTGGACGAGCAGCGTTGGCAAACGCTGCTGAATCATTGTGGCATATTAAATATTATTAGCCATATCACTATGGAAAAGAGTATACCGTTGGATAACTCATGCTTGCAATTCAGTCTCGCTTTGTACGTTTTAATAGATTAATTGAGTAGCTCCAAAGTAGTCCAACATTGTTGTTATTGTTAGGGAAGGTAATGATGGTGTTGCAGCGATGTGCAAAAAGACGTCTCTCTCAGGCTCTGGTCATTGGAAAAGCAAACTGGTTGTGGAATGCAAGTCAAACCATCTGCTAACCACATTTGCCTCGCAGGGAAACATAAAGGAAATAGTTTCAGTGGAAAAGGGATCTTCAAGTTCTGACTATAATAATAATAATAATAATAATAATAATAATAAATGGAATTTATAAAGCGCCTTTCAAGGGACCCAAGGTCGCTGTACATGGTGGACAGACAAAACAAAACAGACAGTGAGGAGCGAACAAACAAGAAAACAAATGATGATGACTATGATGAATCAGTCAATGATGAAGAATTAGTGTCTCCTCTTATACAGTAATTCTGTCTCCAATGTTGATATCATTTGAACGACTGCCGGACACATACAGACAATAAAGACAGTTTGTTATTGTGATCATGTCCTGTTTGTTTACTACCCCCACTGTGGGGCTGTTTTCAGAGCAGTCCTCTCCCCTTCATTGCACTGTTAGCATTTCTGTCACCCAGCCTGAGTGCACTCTCTCAGCTCACCGCTGTAATGATGTGTTGCAGAGCTCTGGGATGCTGTGCTCTGTAATCTTACTGCACACACGTACAAGGTTGTAATTTTGACACACTCCGCTAATTCTACGGCCACCAGTGTGCCCCCCCACCTCCCACCTACACAATGTCAAAGGCCCCCGCGCTGTAACACACTCAATCATCCTCCTTTTCCTTCAGATGACAAATACTGTTGAGTGTAATTACTTAGTGTAGAAGATGAATAGAGCAATTACCACCTGCATACAACAAGCACTTACGATGGCTTTAAGTAAAAGCAGCAGAGGGGCTCTTATGGCCTCAGCCGGGAGTGACACAGTGTTATCGGGTTGTTATGCTGTGCCTGGCGAAGGTTTGCTTCTGTCTCTTAGCAGGGAAACCTATACTGTAAAGCCAATCTTTTAATAGACTTCAAACTCCAATCAACAACATATTTGTTCTTGCTTCTCTAATCTTTGCATCCTTCTGACTGTTGGTTTAAGCGTACAAGCTCAGGCTCAAAACATGTGACAGATGCTCATATCATTTTACAATATTACCTTCTTGTATGTGATATCTTGCTATATACAGTATATCTACAAATATGTACATATATGTTGACAGTTTCCTCTTGTTTCCTTCAGAGGCTCCTCTTTAAAGGTGTTAATACAGCTTGAAATATGTTCATGTTTTTTTCTATACAAGTCAGTTATTACCTCACTCCTGTCATAACAATGACCATTTCTATGGGATTAGTTTTGTATCATAAAGATAAAGCAACACTTTCTCAGAATAAAGCAAAACTATGAGTTTAAAAGAAAAAAAACGGAGTCAAGCAAAATAAAATAAATTTCAAAAATAAAACTATAAATTGCAAACAAATCATTTGTGTAATCAAGTAAACTATAAGTATTTTTTCTTTGTTTTAACATAGGTTTTTGTTTGTAGTTCTTGTTTCTTCTTTCTCAATGATCAGACTTTTGCTCTCGCTGCAGCTCTTCTTGTTTGCACTCCCTCATTTTTTGTTTGAGATTTTGACACAAACATCCCAGGTGGGCGGGACTTTCAGGGGTTCGTCCCCATTGGCTACTCAGTTTTTGAGTGACAGCCCACTACACCACAGATCATACAGTGCAACTCATGCAGCAAACTCCGGAGTCCACTCGGCCACGTTAGTGTCGGTGCCTCCTGGGGAGTTTTCATATGGGACTTCTCTTATGGATTGCTGTGCATTAGACTTGTGTTGTGTAGTTTATACTTTATTCCAACTTTAAATATTGTAATACCTGAACACACTGCTGCTGTTAAATAATTTCCCGATTTGGGATTGATAGTGTCTGTCTGTCTATTTATTTATTTTATAATATCAAATCAAGTTTTATTTATATAGCACATTTATAAACGATTTTTGGTGGAGCCAAAGTGCTGTACATATAATAAAAATAGCCTACAGTAGGGACACTTTACAGCAGTGTGGTGCTAGCCACAAAAATAGCTTATATTTTCAAGCTAAAGGTGATACACAATATAAACTGTATACTATTATTTTTTCAAAGACATGTTACATTTCAAAAGCATATCTTGCTATGTTTAGGACAAACAATTAAAGACTGCTTTAATTTAACCTCTTAAAGTAAGAAATTACTGACTACATTTGAACGCATCCCTGTGACCAGCTCTCATAGTATGCCTCTCGTCCAATGAAATGACTTGGTCGCTCTATTACACTGAACGCTGCGTGCCTGCAGCCCCGCCCGGAGCATGGGCTGCAGGAACATGCTACTCGAACGCTGCAACGCAGCACCTGAGATTACTTCCAAAAAGTTGTTCACGTTCTCAATTTTTTACGTTTAACGTTATATTCGTTCGGTACACTTCGGTACACACGTGTACCGAACCGAAGGGCCCGTACCGAATAATTTCGGTACGGGTACGTATACCGTTACACCCCTAATACTTACATATATTTTCACTATGTTCTAGGGGTGTAAAGGTTCACAGAAGTCACAGTTCGGTTCATACCTCGGTTTGGGGGTCACGGTTCGGTACGGTTTCGGTACAACAAGGAAAAGCAAAAAAAAGTCCCAAATGCATAATTTTATTTTGCTGTTATTTATTTTTAACAGTTGTGCAACTTTTGGTATGAAAATAAGGAACTCTAACATTTGGAATCATTAACTGTACTACACAGTTAAAAACAAACCACAAACAGTAACTCACACACTCAGATGGCCATATTATTTATAATGGCTGATGTCAAACAAAAAGGTTCAATAAGCTGTACAACTAAAAAGAATGTCTTAAAATAAATAATAAGAAAGTGTTTCAATCACAATCAATAAAAGGCAATACAGAACTGTATAACATCTCCTGATGTCAAAATATAAATTAAATACAATGATAAATATAAAACAAAATAAAATCTGTACCTTTAGGAGCAATGTCTAACATGTGTAATTAACTTGTGAGTGTGTGAGGCCAGTATGCCTAACTAAAGGTACTCAAGCTTTACTCTATTTTCAAGTTTTTCTTCAAAAAGATGAGTTTGTCTACGTTGTCAGTAGTGAGGGCAGATCTGTTGGCGGTAACTATGTCACCTGCCGTCGAGAAAATCCTCTCGCTGGGGACTGAGACTGACTCGGAGGTGATTGAGCATGTTTGACGTGTTACCACTAGCATACCGCACTGCTGTAACAACGCCGACACACCGCCCTCGTCCGATCCACAACTCGCTCCCCATCGTTATTGTAGTCCACAGGGAACCCGAAATGCTGGTTCTTCTGGGGGTCTTCTGTCCACGCTCAGCGACTGCACCGCAGCTGCCTGCACTGACTGTACAATCGCTGGAGGACTGGGCTGTCACTCAAAAACTGAGTAGCCAATGGGGACACACCCCTGAAAGTCCCGTCCACCTGGGATGTTTGTGTCAAAATCTCAAACAAAAAATGAGGGAGCGCAAAAGAGAGAGCTGCAGCGAGAGCAGAAGTCTGATCATTGAGAAAGAAGAAACAAGAACTGCAAACAAAAAACTATGTTAAAACAAAGAAAAAATACTTATAGTTTACATGATTACACAAATGATTTGTTTGCAACTTATAGTTTTATTTTTGAATTTAATTAAATTTTGCTTGACTCTTTATGATACAAAACGAATCCCATAATTGCTGAAAGGTGTTTAAATAACTATACTAAACGTCATGACGTCAAACACGAGTCTGCCTTTAGCTTATTGGTGGTTACACGAAGTAATGCAATGCTGAGGTACTTTGTTTATGGCATTATGTTAGCTATTTACTACTGGCTAATGCATTTCAGCTTCAAAAATCTTAAATCATAAATTACCCATTTGAAAAAAAGTTTAAGTATCATAATTATTTTTTTCCTTCAGTCTTATTTTCTGCTATAAAACAAAGGGAAGAGAAGCATGGCGATTCTACCTTTTGGGGCGGCCTACACATTTCTTATTGTGTGCAGCAGTGATATTTTCCTGTTTCATGTGACCTGTTCAAAATGTGTAAGATGATTTACCGAAGGTCTACAAAAGTGATTAGTGTTTAATGCCTTCGCTAATAACAGGTTAATACGGATATTACCATGGGTATTCACATTCCTTTGCTTTCACATTCACTCTTTCCACAGCTTGGATTTCTATTCCACTCCTGATAAACATTATCTCTGGTGTACAGTGACTAACTGCCCATTGTCCTGAGTCTTCACAAACTATTTAAGTGTAAACAATAAATATGATTAATATCTACTTGTTCAAGTACTGTCCAAATATCTCTTAATGTCATTTTAATGGCTTGGTTTGAACCTCGTATGGCTTTATTTGGCCTGTCAGTTTTGTGCCCTCTAAGGGTACACTGAGGACAAGCAAGGTGTTTCATCCATCTCAAGGGCTCTATAATCAGCATCGGTTAGAGGAGGTTAGAAGCTCTCTCTCTCTCTCACTCCATCAAAGACAACAAAAGCAATTAAAGTCATAATTCTCAGGAGGAGGGGGTGGAAATGACTGGTGGCAACAATAGGTTTTACCCACAGCCTTGGGGCTCGTAGGAGTACATATCAAGTCCCTGCAGTGCGTTGAGGTTATGGCTCTGGGTTGCTATGGCACTCCCTCTCTCCGTTACACGTCTCTCTGTCTGTGTGTTATCAGGAAACATCAACCGGCAGATCATTTGACATTTTTCTTTTCTTTGCAAGCATTAATGGAGAACAAGTCCCAAAGCCAATCAGCTATTAGTACAGAACATACAACTGCTTTGCCAATGTTCTTCTTTAATGTTGACTACAAATCGAATATTGTAGTGTGCATCATGTTCACGCTTTATCATATAACATATTACTAACTCGTCTCTCCACTCACTCGTCACTCCCTCTTCTCTCCGTCTGCCGCTCACTCGTCTCTCCACTCACTCGTACTTTTTTCTGTGTTTCTCTCCGTGTATCGCCCACTCTCTTTCTCTCCCTCTCCATTGGTTAAAATAGAAGCGCCCCGTCAAATGTGAAATCCCTTCATAATTTATTGATTATAGGTCAATATAGGTTGGCCCTTGACAAAAAACAATAGTTTTTTTTCATTTGATTTTGGAATATTGCAGAGAATAAGATGCTTTGTTCAGTAGGATCATCTCTACAAATGAACACTACCTTTTTGGTAGCCTATGCAATTGCCAGTAGTAAATAGTTAAGGAAAACTGCCGCTGCGCTCTACAGCAGTGTGTTTGTTTTACTGCACAGTGCTGTCCATGTTGTTGCACATTGGACATGGATGGTTCCCATTCATGTTCATTCCTAGGTGGGGAGCAGAATCTACACCCTTCTCACTCAGGCACGTCTTTGGGTGCTATACTCTGTTTCAGGCTGCCTCTAATGATGTCTTGGCTCGGATATCCACTGGCTACACAGGGTAATCGGAAAATGTAACCTTTGAACGTAAAACCAGCAATTGTATGACCAATGATTCTTATCGTCATCAGACGGAGAGATTGTTTAACTTGTCCCTTGTTTGCACTGCCACAAGTGGCCAACATTTTTTTTGTTACAGGTTTAAGTGAAATATCTAAATATTTATGATAATTATAATTGTATACTAATTTTAAGATGGCGCAATAATACAGTACGCGCCGACTCAAGGGTTGTTCACTATGGCATTGTTGTATTGTACAAAAACGAAAATTGAATCCCACATAAATGGATTCAAACCACACTGAAAACACAGTTACAATTCTTTAAGCATTCGTTTTGGGATTGAGGAGAACATATACATAACCAACACATATTTACATTCTAATTTCTCTACAGGCCATTCCTGTTGTTCGTTCTTACAAAAGTGTTGCCATGCCTTAAAGAGAATAAGATCTTAAGCTTGTTTTCAGAGACCTAATTTCAATCATCTAACCAAAGACACGTTTAAAAAAATGGAGACAAGGGAACAGTAAGTGCTTACTCGTTTTTGGGTTTCAGAAATACATTATTTGAGCCAGAGTGTCCCTTTATTTACAGAATTAAATGAGGGAGATAGAGGGGAAGACATTGTCTGAAATGTTCGGTGGGTTCTGGAGTCAAACCCACTCACTTACGCACACTGCATGCGGGTCCCCAGCCCTAACCTCTGAGCTCTCCGGCAGCCCAGGAATCATTCTTAAACAAATCTATAGCAGTGTTTAATAAAAAACATAAATGCCATTTCAGCGATTACCCTTGACAGAACTTTATAAACTACTTTTTCTCAGCAGGCTTGAAATCATTTATAAAAAAGGATAGAAATGAGTAGGAGAAGAGAACTGTGTGGCCGGATAGGCAAAGAGTAACATGCACCTAATGTGTGTCGCTGGAGGGAAAGATGTTTGTTCCACATTTCTTGCCTTCTCTTCCTCTTTCGTATGATCTGCATAGACTGTGAGCAGGAGCTGCAGTCTTTAAGCAGCTGGGCTCACCGATGGCCCCAGGACTCAACACTCTGCAGATCTTAATCTGGCAAAGTCTGTAATTGTATACGTAATGCAGTATCTATCATCTTTATTAAGGTCTGAAATCTGGGAAACAAACAAACATGAAGTAGGCTTTCCAAAATATACAATGTTGAGGAAGTACCTTTGATCTACCAAAATTAATTTGAATCTCTGTTTTTAATTTTGTACGTTTTGTTGTTCTTTGCTGTCCAGTTTGCCTGTATTCATTAACATGTTTAATGTCTGTTTGATTGTTGGTAGATTTGACATCAACAGACAAATTGCAAGCTCTTGCCAGTTGCTTTTTCCTCTGGCAAGCTACACAGAATGTGTACAAATTAACCACACAATTATGATGGCTTCCAGAAGAATCGCGAACGTACCGTTGACATCTCTTGTATGAAGACCCCCCCCCCCCCCCTTTTGGTAAAACTATTTTTTCATCCTCCTGGCAATTGCAGATATGGGGGTCCTCACAATATGCTTTGAGGTCACAGGCCTCACATTTACAACAACACACATACAGTATGTGTGTGTGAGAGAGTCCTGGCAATGTGTACTGCAGTGTCTGAGCAGGCAGGCCTCCAGTGGTCTCTGTGATTTGACTTTATCTCCGATCATGTGCAGCTTAGACAAACAGCTCAACCGCCCAAAGCCCTTAAACCAACAACTTGATGCAGCCTTGTAGGAGCAGTCAGGAAAAGCCCCTGGTCCCCCAGTTCCATCTAGCTGCCAATAACACATCCACAACTCATTCTGCTTCCATGTCTGGCATGCCTCATTGATTTCTTTCCCATCAATCGAGTATGTGGTTGTATGTATTGCTCAGGCTGCTCACATGGACACTGTCTTCAGTATTGAAATGACACACACCTGTGTCATTTTGGGCAACAAGAGTACCACTGAGAACATGGTCGCCAGTGCATTTTCCGATTATTGACGGTAGTTGCATTTGTGAGGCTTTAGCAATTTGCCTGCAGCTAATTGAGTGAACGACTTACTGGCTCACTTATTTTTTCCATTTACCTTTATCCATCTTCTACCTTTGATCTGCATCGGCAGCAGGCTAAGCAAGGTGGCCCAGATATCCTCCTCCCCAGCCATGTCCCCCAGCTCCTTAATGTTCTGAGTCCGTGCCGGGTCTTGCATGTGCCCTGAGGGAAGCACCCAAATCAGATGCTTGAACCATCTCTATTGCTCCAAAGGCTTGAAGGAGCAGCAACTGATGGCATGGACTGCCCAGTGAATTAAACTCATTTTAGCTGCTTGTTGTTTAAAACAACAAAGAGCCCATTATAGTAGATAAATGGTGAATGGTAGATTGGAAATGTGTTGTTGATTGAGATCTCCAAATTGCTCTGTTGCATGGGCATTTGTGTATTAATGAGTGTAAATGTGTATATGCTGACTTGCATTTTGGTAAAAGTGCTTTGAAGGGTTGCAGAGAGTGAAAAAGATCTGTTTAAATGCAGTCCATCACTGATGGTAGGTGATTTTCATAGAGTGTCTATGTGTTATTGGGTGTTGGCGTGTACGGTATTGTGGTTATGGTATTGCATGATGCTCCTCTCTCTTCTTCAATCAACCTTTGACCTCACTTGATTAAAGCAGTAAGGATGACAATCAGCACCTTAGTCCTATTATGGATTTACATCACAGATATTTTTGTTGTACATATTGTTCTTCTTTCAATATGTTGGTCATTTAGTGTCAAGCAATTATAGGCAAAGATGTAATATATATTTATTTTAAATAAACAAGCTACTGTCTTTTTTTTGTTTATTAGATGTATTTAATTGATACCATATCCATTAATCAAGGTGCACCCCATGAATGCACCTGCATTTTGCATTCCGTTAAATCCCTGAAAATCAAGCCATGTTTTCTGTACTCAAACACTGCACTCTTCTGTCCAACTCTATCTCCACTGTTGTATTTTTGGCACTTGACACAAATCGCTAACCTTTCATCTGTGTTTTGATCACCAACTCTTCCCTCGCTGAAAGATTTCTTAGAATATTGTCGCAAGAAAAAACAAACAAAAAACAAAACAACTAAAATTGTACATATGGGAATAACGGAGAGTCTCTCTGAAACATAGTTGTTGTTAGAAGTAGTTGTGTGATGGATGGCACCAAACATTTGTCGAATCACTGCATACAGGGGCTGGATGTCAGTGTTTGTGATATGGAAAATTGTAAAAAAGGGCTGCCATCCCCCAATCCATACTTCAGTGATATCGTTTAAAAAGCTGTTACATTACCTGATGAGCATTTGATTTGAAAGCCTTAATTCACCTTTTAGCCGGCAGAAGAGAACTTGTGGGGGCTGATCCCTTGCTTCAGTTTGTTTTCCTCAGTGTGATTTATTAGTCCAAAGCCAACACTGAGAAATGGTGTGCTATCGTCTGGTGCAGCTCTATTATCATTAAACACAAATGCATTGTGATTGCCTCTCTCAGCTCCTGTTGCTTCGGCTCATAATAAATAGACGGGCATTCCCATTCTGTTCTCCACCCTCCGTTAGTCATGATCATCCCGGCAGTGTATCAAGACTTTGCCTCTGTGTTTACCAGGGATTTTCTGCTTTCGCTCTCTGCCTGTTTCACTGTCAGGATTAATAGGTGAATCAAGGAGCAGATTTTACGAATGTGCAGGCGCTCTGCTGACAGGAGGAAAAGAGCAGTGCGGGTGACAGCCTCATGACTTATTCAGTTAGTCTTCCTTTTGTATTTATATATTTTGCCCAAGCTTTGCCTTTGCTTCGAATGATGTCAACATTTAAAAAGATGCACACTAGTAGGGGTGTAACAGTTCACAAACATTTCAGTTCGGTACGTACCTCGGTTTTTAGGTCACGGTGCGGTACGTTTTTGGTACAGCAGAAACAATGATCACAAAACATAAAATATTTTTTTGGGTTTTTTAATTATTATTAAACTGTGAATAATGTATTCACTCAAATAAATACAACATATAATAACATAAACATTAAGGTGCAGCATTTTGATGAACTGAAATAATCTGTACTTGAACTGTGCTGTACTAGTTTGACATTAGGACTTGCTTGCTTGTCATTGTATTTTCATGTTTTCTTTAAGAAAGATGAACTTGTCCACATTGCTTGCCGAAAGGGCAGATCTGCTGGCACTAACAATGTCTCCTGCTGTGGAGAACACCCTCTCTAGGGACAGAGGTAGCAGATACAGCCAGGTAGCGCTTTGCTAACATGGCAACATAAGGATATTTGGCTTTGTCTCGGTCTGAACTTTTTGCGAGTGGTGGAGGCTTAAATACTAGTGGGAGTTGGGTTTGCAGTGATTTTTCTTTTGGTACCGGTGATATTCACGTTTGGGTGAGGCCTTTTCAAATGAGTGTGCAAGTTTGATGTATTGCCGCGTAAACAATTTTAGTTGAACAATGCAGACAAACAGCTTTGGTTCGGTCCACCTGTCTTTGTCCGTCATCCTTGTACGTAACTGCGAAACCAAAATGTTCCCAAACCGGAGACTTCAATGATGCTGGAGGATTTTCGAGCTCAACTTTATCTGCGTTCGCCATTTCGCCAGTTCCTCAAATGACTGACTAAATTTGAACGCATCCCTGTGACCATCATAGTATGCCGCTCGTCCAATGAAATGACTTGGTCTCTCTATGACGCGTTGAACCCAATGGGAGCAAATTACACTAAACGCTGCAACACAGCACCTGAGATTACTTCCAAAAAGTTGTTCACGTTCTCAATTGTTTACCTTTAACGTTATATTCGTCCGGTACACACGTGTACCGAACCGAAGGGCCCATACCGAATATTCTCGGTACGAATACGTATACCGTTACACCCCTACACTGTATTGAATCAATCAACAGCAGGCATTTATCACATACCGATATAACATTTTTGTGTTATTCTCTGTCCATTTACAGAACTCACAACTTTGTTCTTCCTTCAGTTTGATTTGACTGACCTCTTGCCATGTTTCATCGACAGTCTTGGTCATTCAATGTATAATTTTATTTATATATTTTTTTTATTGGTTTTTCAGTTGAATTATACTTAAAGGTCAGGGTAATCAACTGTTAAAAACATACTGTTCAAATTATTATTTTTATTTTGTTTAAAGTTCAATAAATGAATATTTTCAAAGTCAATGAATAATCGTATTTAATAATCGTGATATCAATATTGACCAAAAATAATCGTGATTATGATTTTTGCCATAATCGAGCAGCCCTATGTATGGTGCATACATTAAAAAAGGAAAATTAAATCGGAATTGTGATTAAAAACTATTTTTAGAAGGCAGCCATCTTAGAATCCACTGAGAGACAAAGTCATATACCCCTTGGCCTTTATTTAGGAAATAATTGACCTTTTTGGGCACACATGGTCCGTGTATTTGAAAAAAACAAATGACCTTTTGTGTTTCCAAACACTGACAGGAGTTTCTGCAGGCAGTCACTCTTTTGGTCCACCAATTTTGTGTGAATTGAAAAGCTTCATAATGACTGAATGAGTTATAACGTTTCTGCTCTAATTCAACAAATGAGGGAACACTAATTGTGTTGCCACATAGTGTTTAAACATACGTGTACAGCCCTAATCTGATCATGAGACTGAATTTCCATTTGATTTGCTTTCATTCATTCAGCCTGACTCCATGTTCATTTTAGTTTGTTGTTTTTGATTTGTGTCTTTTTCTGAGCTAATTGAATTACCCATTGCATACACATGAACACAACCTATGGACTACTTTTATCACATGGACTAACAGACATCTCAATGACCATGGATCACCATGGTCAGTTGGTTCATGTTTTGGTGATTTCATAACGGAAGTCGAAACAACTGCACCTCAGAAGAGGGTTGTGCTGAAATTCAAATCCATGGTCTTTACGGATGCAGACGTTTTTGATTTATCATCATGCCAACAAGGATGTGCAGAAGGTTACTGTAAGAGTAGCTCTTGGTATCTTAAGACTATCTGAAGGAGTTTCTGCAGTTCTGAAATATAAATCCATTGTTCATACAGATTAAACAGTTATCTGGTAAGTTTAAATCAGGTTATCTGGGGAAAACATCTTTACATGCATTGTGGTATCCTAGTTCAGCTATCTTTAAAACCCTTTTGGCATGAACATTCATTCCACAGCCTCTCGATGTTATCAATGGTGAGTTTTCTCAGTTGTTATAGAAAGAAAGAGTCAAGAATGAAAAAGAAAGAAGTTTAGAAACCTACTCATAATTATACACATGGACTAGGAAATCGGGTGTCTCTATTTTCAATCGTCCTTTTTTGGAAACCAATCTTTTGTTTTCTATAATGCATTTAAGAAAACAGGTTTTATTAGAAAGTGACTTCTTACATTGTTATTTAAGTGCACGTAAATTCACTGACTGACCAGTTGACTGGAAATTCCTTAGAACTTTGTAGGTAAATACGTTTCAAAACAGTAGGAAACCTCTTCCTAAAGCCCAGAAGTCTGAGTGCCATTCCCAAGTAATGCATGCACCTAAACATTTATCTATAAAGAGTGACATGGAATGAGTTGTAAATGATGTTGGAGCTCAGAGAGTATACATTCCCTGTCAGCAGCAAGCCATGTGCACAGGGTTGAAATAAGCGGTTAGACAGGAAGTTAGTGTGTAGCCTACAAGGCAGTGGAGCCTGAAAAGAGCAAACTCCTTGACATGCTCAGTGCCTGCTGGAGTCTGGCATTCTGTGCACTGGAAGATCCACCACAGGAATCAGAACAGAGCATGAGTATTGGAGCATACTTATCATGTCTCGGACACTGCAGCATATTGGTTTTAAAATATACCTGACCTGCTTCTCTTCTCTTTTCAAATTAGCTGGTAGCTTTACAGTAGTTCTGCCACATTGTTATTCCATTTGCAGCAGATGTGTTGCTGTTTGTTGTAGATGCCTCCAGTTATCTTCTGGGTTTACAGTGGATTTGCCTTTATCAAGCAATCTGTTAATGGGTTCAGCAGGGCTCGACATTATAAATGGCCCGCTGGCCCGGAAGCACTATTTAGACACCCCGGGCCAGCATAACGTACTTTCCACTTGCCCGCTCGGGCCACTAAAAATATTGCTTAAAAAAAATAATATTGTCCTGTGGTATTGGTATTTTGACAAGCAATGTTGTTAAATTGTTTCGTTTATTAACGCTACAACATAGCGTTTCGTGAGGCGGTTGTCGTTGTTGGGTGAAAAGCAAACAGCTGTTTGCTGCGGAGCCAGCGCGAGCAGGCTCCCGTGAGCGGGAGCGCGCTCGTTCACTACAGACTATCGCGCCACCATATCGCCAACATGTTTTTAATACCAGCGGTAACCGGTCAAGCGCCGGGCAAAAAACTATCTTCAAATAAAAGAAAGTCACCGGAGGAGTTAAAGGAGAGTGACAGGGAGCATGAGAAGAAGAGGGAGAGAACGTTTCAGCCAGCTTGGTCGCTGGAGTTGTTTTCTAGTGGTGCAGTGACGCGTCCTAAAACCCTTTTATAATCTATCGATTAGATTTATGATTCGAAAATTATAAAAGTAGGGTAGACATGTGGATATTATCCGGCTGAACAAAACGTGCATTTATCAAACAGGTTTGTTTTCCACAGCTATTTTCCAAAACCCTGTGGAGAAATCCCATTGCTTTTTTGTCGAGGGAGCCAGCAGCTTACTTCCTGGTTTTAGGACGCGTCACTGCACCTCTCAATATGATGCCAATATAAACAAGGTCTTCTGTCGGCTCTGTACATCAATGCCGACCTATGCTGACAAGTAAGTGAAGAGTAGAAAATATAAAAGGTATTGGCTATAGGGAAATGTCCCAGCAGTTTAGGAGAATGAAGGTGCTAATCTAATGTATTACATAGCCATTACATGTCTAACTCCTGATGACAGGAAGGCAGAAAGCGCATTATACTAATAATAATACTCATAATAATAGCAGACATTTTTTTAACAATGACCACAATATCATTATTTTAATAAACCAAATATGAACAATTGAGGAAAATGAGGAAGAACTGATGATTCAAATGTTGTAGTACAAGTAGTAATGTAGTTAGTGCATAAATTACTATTGCAACAAATGTGTTAATTTTCTTCATTATTAGTCGATTTTTTTGGACGAATGCTCCGGGCCAGTGGTTACAATGGTGGGGCCAGTGATAAGACAATTCCACCGGCCCGGAGGGCCAGTGGCATTTTACCCTTAATGTCTACCCCTGGTTCATTTCTAGCGAATCATACTGAAGTGGAAATTAAATACGGCAAATTTGGAGATTTTCTCTAAATCCCCTTTCTGAGACTCCCGTTAATTTTAAAACACTTTTAGCCAAAGCAATTATGCAAATATGTGCAATTAACAATAAAGATAAAACAAGACAAGAGCCTGGACCAAAGCCTGTTGCTTTCTGGTTAAGTAAGTGACACCTGATGCAGTATAGAGAGTGTTTCTGCACGAGTGGGTTATTGCACAGATGTCAGCAGTGAAGGAGAGTTATTTTTTCCAGTTTCACACCCAAATTCCTTGCAGTCGGAGTTATGGAAACAGCCGAGGTGCCAATGTAGATTGTCAGGTTGTGAAGTTCTCCCCTGGTAGGTAAAGCAGTTCTGTTCTCTAAAGTTGAGCTTCAAGTGTTTTCAGACATCCAATTAGAGATGTCAGCCAGACAAACAGAGCTTCATGATCTCAGACCATGGAAAAAGAAGAATCAGTTGTATTTCATCTGCCTAGCTTTGTTAGGAGAAGCCATGAGAGAGAATTAAAGAGCCATGTGAAATGTTGTACAGAGAAAAGAGGATATGGGGATATGTTCCAAAGTTCTGACCCACTCCAAGTGCATGAATGGTGTAAAGGAGGATCTGGTGGTTTCACTGTGTGGTTCAGACTTATTTTGAAATGAAGATTTCACAATTATATTTATCCATTTGAATTCTCCTTTTCTTAAAATGTCTGTTAAAAATGTAGATAATTTGATGATGAAAGGAAACTGAAGAAATACGCAAAGATCAAGTTTGAAACCTTCACATTTTCAAGCTTCAACACAATAATTATATTAGAAAACATGTTTTTGAGAAATGTTTTTAAGAAACCTGAAGAAAAAGATTAATTATGTAGTGTAGGCTGTAGAAACAACCTAACCCGAGGCATATATCATGTTAGGTTCTTGTGGGATGATCCATAGCATTCCCGTCATTTCATTTGAACCCACTAAACCCCCTAAAACTTAAAGGGGGTTTAGCAACACAAGCAGCAGCGCTGTCACAATGCCTTATCTCCACTCAGAATGTCATGGAATATATCTTTACTTCGCAAAAATACCTACATGTTGTATTAGCACTGTTCTCCCCTGTTAGTGTGAGAAAAAAATATATATTCATGTCTGCAGGCAGTTCTGTGATTCTCTAGAGATGGCCAGAGAATGTTGTAAAGGGGAGAATTAAGACGTTTTTAAATAATATATAAACGATATAACAAGACATTTACTATATTGTTGGATTGGAATTGATGTTTTTAATATTCCCAGTTTCTGCATAGTCTACTGTCTAGGGTTATTTTTATTTCATTTAATCGTTTATTTGGGACAGTGCACATTGATGAACACTTGTAAATGAGCCGGATTTTAGTAAATGAGCCAGATTTTAGCTTTGAGCTAATTTCGAAAATGTTTTTTTATAAACATTTATAAAAAAAACACATACTTTTAAAAGAATTCAAATGGTCAAAACTCAAGAAATTGTGTTTCTCAAGGATGGTTCAGTGGTGGTATGAATGAGGCTTTCTGTCAAATACCTTGATAGCTCTCTTGTCCAGCTGTTCTATCGGTTTCAGGTTTGTCAAACAGTATTCAATGTGGGATAGAATCATACAGTGGAGGTATGACTTTGCAGCATTGACAGTTAAGAAAGGTCTAATTTGTTTAACATTTTGCAAGTTCAATTTAATGGTATTGGATACTTTCTTAATATGTCTCTTAAAAGTTATGTTGGCAATGAATCCAGAGCAGAAAGACATTAGCAATGCATTTAAAATATTTATTTAAATATTGCAAGTGATATCGTCATCGCAATATTCAACAATGTTATCGCATATCGCAAGTTTTCCTGATGTCGTGCAGCCCTATTAAATATGATGTCATTTTTAGCCAAAACCTCGGGTCACATGCACATCCCTCTCTATACTACATACACATTTTTTTAATAGAGATTCTAAACCTTTTTCCAGGGCAAAAGTGTGCAAGAAAGTGTGTTATTTTCTTGCTCAGCTAAATTAGGCATTTCCTCAGTATAACAGTGATGTCACTTAAAGGGGACCTATCATGCAAAATGCACTTTTGTACGTCTTTTATACATGAATATGTGTCCCCGGTGTGTCAGGGAACTCACCAAGTGTCAGAAAACACAACCCTCTCTCTTTTCCTCCATACCCAAATCACAAAAAACGGGGCTGCAACGGATCTGATACAGACTGTAATGTTTATTTATACTGTTCATGCTCACTGCTTGTAGCACTTCGGGATTTGAAATCAAATATGAAGTGCTTTATAAATGAAACTCATTATTATTATTATTATTATTATTATTATTATAGACTGATACAGATTTGAAAATTCTCTGACGTCAGGAGCAAGGAGCTCCACCTATATGGCCAACTCTCCACCTATCAGGGGAATGTGGGGTTGGGCCACGGCCGGCCATTGCAGCTCGAAAGCGCTGGAGACGCTGTAGTACATATGCCAGGCCTATAAGTGGCGCTGTAGTCTGCCACAAAAGCAGCGAAGAAGACTTCCCGCACATGGTTACCATGGTTGCCATGGTTGCCCTTCTGTTTATTCTCCGCTGTGGCTCTTTTTCTCCCTCCCCGAGGCAAGCGTTTGCGCCTCCTGCTGCTGTAATTCAATGCAATCCCTCCCCGTCGAGGCAAGCACTGTAATTCTCTCCGGTAGTCCACCAGCAGATGACAAACACCCACCTCTCCGCCTCTTCCAAGGAACGAGGGGGCCGTGCGGCAGAGTTTCAGTTAGATTTTTTTTCGCCGGTCAAGTTTAAATCTTCCGGACAACATTTTAAAAGTGCTGGTCAAAGGTCTTCTTTGTTATTTATTGAGCTTTAAAACAAATGAATAATGACTCTATATAATCATAAGAATAACAGCTGCAGCCCAGCAACTGCAGCCCAGCAGCTGATCTCAGAGCACGCTCCCCTCTCCTGCAGGGGGCCGTGGTCAGCTGCAGCTCACAGAATCAGCCCCCTGCAAAAACAAGGCTGGAAAGAGCAAATAGAGCGAAATGAGGCATGGCTAAAATGCAGGATCTGTTTGGTATTTTGAAAAAAAAACTGTATTTATATACTTTATATAGGTATGGCCCTACAATATATTATTCAAATAAAGCATGATATGTCCCCTTTTAAATTCATGGATACTGGGACGTCTGTGTTGTGTAAATACCTGACAAATGTATGTGAACATAAAAGAAACCTGAGAAGAAGGTTTTTTTTGCTGACGTTCGAGCAACATGGGAGGGATATTTGAGGACAAGGTGATGAAGGTGTATTAAGCTCCTTGTGATGGTTGTGCACATTGTCAGAGTTTCACTCAGGAATGCTGTTGAAGTAGTAGTTGGCCTTATCAGATGCAGACAGAGCTGCTCTGTTTACTGTGTGTTCCTTCAGGGCTGAAGCTCCGCTAGTTGCAATAGTTAGTGGAGGTATGCTGGGCTCTCTTTTGATTGATCTAAAAATATGTTTGGTTTCCAAGAGTGGTGTGTATTTCACTCTTAGCAGAAAAAAAAAACTACTCATCTGTCTGTTCATGTGTGTCATAGCTATCCAGACAGGATTAAACCCCCACTGTGGGTAGCTTCTTAACTTTCCATGGAGACCTCCGACTGTTAGTAGTCTGCTGTCAGCTAATATGCAGTGCCCACCTGAATGCAGGCTAGAGGAGGAGTAGCACTACATACTGATGTCAGGCCACGCAGACATTCAGGTATGATGTTTCCCTGAGCCATAACATAAGGATGCCATAGTGAGGATACCTTTCCACTGGTTAATGAACCTGTAATAAAACACTCTGGTTGAGCAGGGTGGACCCAAACACAGGAACATGTAACAGAAAAGGCCTTTTGTTTATGGCTTGGCAGTTACAAGGCAACACTGACAGAACTTCCTGAACTATGACAAAGAGGAATCGACTATGAAGAAAAACAGGATTTGTGGATGCAGGTGTACAGAAGAACAGGTGGAACTAACAAGGGCTCATTTACAGATTGCCTCATTAATTTAATAAAGTTCCCTATTCGCATTGGGTCTAAATCTGAGCTTTTGCTTTATGCTTTGACCCCAAATCCTCCGACATAGTATTGACTGTGTGATGCAGTGCTGTAGGGAGCAGACATTTGATCTTTATCACATCTATTTCATTTATAGTCGTTAAACAACCATTTTATTTGACATATTAGAGTTTTTTCAAATGTGATTCAAATTGCTACTTTTACGTGTAAAATGAAATAAATTGGTTTTATTTCTATATTTCTTTATCTTTTTATGTTTCTACTGACAACATGTAACACCATTAACTCAAACATTACGTATAAATATAGAAACAAAATCTGGACTGTTGCATAAATTGTTGACTTTTCGCACAGTGCCCTTACGTAATGCTGGGGCAACAATACCTAGTTCCAGGCTTTCTGTCCGTTTGTTTAACCTGTTGAACCCCATCCGCCCGCCGGCGGATGGAAAAACGCATCATCTGCAGAAAACAGCGTCTGAGGGCTTCTTAATATTTAATAAACTATGAATGTTTCATATCCATGTAACGGGAAGAAACTCCGCTAACTGATTATACAGATGGAGCACTTATTTCCGGACTCCAGCTTAGCTGTTCCAGCCTACGACCTGCCAACGCCCAGTTTGGAGGAAGGTCAAGCCCTCCCACTATTTTCCAAGAGGGCGTTGCCAGATTTTCAATTTCAGGTTTTAACCAGGAGATTGCGCTTCATTCACAAATACAGAAATGATGTCGTACTATGTCGTACACAGTGTAGTCGATAAACTGCTTGAAGAGCATTTGAACATATAGTCTTTATATATTAAATAATCATAATAATAATGTAAATGTTTACATTACATTAAACCATGCATTTTGTAATGTCAGCATTTCATTTAGAAGAAAAGTAGTTAGTTATTTTCATGTCGATGGACACTGAATAATATTTTTGAATAGAGGATTCATAATATTGTTTGCCGAGAACAAAATTAACGATCAAGCAGCATTTTAAATTCTAAATATCCCTGCAAATATAGCAATGACATTTCTGCTTCTATCTTTGCAAAACGAGTAAACAGTCACATTTGGGTCTCAAATCAACTCGACATCATATTAATAACGATATATGATACAAATATAAGACTGACAACAACAACAAGCCACAGAAGTCGTATCACAAGTTATCCTGGGCGGAGCAGCTGAAGACTTCTCCACGCTGCTTTCAAACTGTGAGTAAACAACGTGTGCTTCACTTGTAGGCTGTCTGAAGGTATACACAGGTCTCAGATGGACTTCGTATGTGTGTGTTCCTGCCAGTAATTAGCCGTATCTCGGCTCGCTGTACGGCTAAATATTGAAGCTAAATTAGCAACTACATGTTGGCAACTACATGTCCCACAATGCATTTCGTTCTGTGACTTGCGCACTGTCTTAATCTCAGCCGTATTTTAACCGCCGGCCGACAGGGGGTGAAAGAGACAAATGAGCGATACAGGGAGAGAAACACAGAAGAAGAGATGAGAGCGCAGCAGAGAGAAGCGGAGAGGATATCTGTATAGTTTAATGTTCATTGACAATACATATCGAATTGTACTTTCTTTATTTGATTGGCAGTCAGTTGTTGATTACATGCAGACGTTGATAAAGCTACAGGCTACTTCAATATCACACTAATTCATGAAGCAACTTAGACATTTTGATGTTCCGGACCTTTGCATGGGGACATTTTCTCTAACTGGACCTCATTGCATTTGAGTTGAATACCCCTATGTGGATGCACATTGCACACTAACCTTTCCCTGCTTATTTTTTAATATATGAAGCGTGAGCTGTATGCTCGAGTCTTCCTGCCTGTCGGCCTGTCAGATCTTGTACTTGAGTGAAAGTAGAAGTATCAGAGTGTAGGAATACTCTGTTACAGTACAAGTCCTGCATTCAAAATGTTCCTCAAGTAAAAGTATTATCATCAAAATATAGTGAAAGTAGCGACAGTAAAAGTAGTCATTGTGCAGATTGGTCCATTTCAGAATAATATATATGATATGTTTTATAATGATTGATCATGAAAGTGTTCTCAAAGCTGGTAAAGGTGCAGCTAGTTTGAATGACTTTGTATACTGCAGGGTAGCTTGTGAATTTACTCCGGTTGATGGCCCATTAGTTGTGTAAATACACAGCTGAGAGCTGCCGTTTCATTCATACGACGGAGTATTAGGGCCACACTTAGAAGAAAAAAAACGGAGAGATTTCGAGAATAAAGTCGTAATAATACAAGAATAAAGTCATAGTTACGAGAATAAAGTCGTAATGTTACGAGAATAAAGTCATAATTACGAGATTAAAGTCGTAATGTTACGAGAATAAAGTCATAATTACGAGATTAAAGTCGTAGTTTCATAAGTGACTTGAGAAGGAGACAACAGCAGCGTCCTGCAATACAATGAGGAATGTGGAGCATCTTGTGAAGCAGTACTTTAGTTTAGGCTTCTCAAATAACGAAATAGTTGATCTTTTGGCACATCAGCATCAGATTGTCATAAGTATTATAACTTTGAATAGGTTGTGCAAGAAACTATGTCTATTTTATTTCGAAGAAAGAACCAAACGGATTTGGAGGAGATTGTCTCCTTTCAGCTAACCAGGAAGTGTTTTAGCACACCACGTGACGCATCTGAACGAATCACGTTCGACAACAGAAATGTTGTCGAACCCTTGTTCACAGGTCTCACTGCTTTCACACCGATTTGCATACTGTGTAGAGTGAGCGATTAGTTTATTCCCTCAGGCGGAATTCAGGGGGGGAGGGGGGGAGAAAGTGTTCTCAAAGCTGGTAAAGGTGCAGCTAGTTTGAATGACTTTGTATACTGCAGGGTAGCTTGTGGATTTACTCCAGGTGTAACTAAAGTCTGATTTAAGAGTTTAGTTATATTTCACATCATTCATCCACATCTGTGAAGTAACTAAAGGTATTAAATACCATTTACCTCTGAACTGTAGAGGAGTACAATAACAAAGTAGCAAAACATTGAAATACTTAAAGTAAAGTCAAGAAATCTCTTTTTATCACTCCATAAATCAGAAAACACTGTCAACAGTATGATTTGCCTAATGTAGGACAGTCCTAAAAGGGGCATGGATTGTGCAAGAGCAATGGTTATTTACAGGGCTTTTGTCTTCTAATGCAGCGGTTCTCAAACTGTGGTCCGCGGACCACTGGTGTGTGGGGTAGTGGTCGTTGGGCTCATCGGACATTTATGAGAGAAAATCTCTAATGTCCAAGTGCAAGTGAATGCACCACAAGACACGAGCCTTGTAACCCCTCCCCCGGCCCTGGCGCAAGTGTGGAAATATCTTTGGCGGCGATTTCATTTGAACGGGACGGAGCAAAACGAGAAGCTTCCGGACTTACGGAAGGAACGAGGTATTTGCAGTCTACAATGACAGAGAAGAGGCTGTCAAGTTTCGCTGTACTCAGCATTGAATCAAAACGCACTAAAGCTTTGGATCTTATTCAGTTTGTGAGGCGTTTTGCTGAACAGAATGGTAATCGCCGCATCATAACAGTGATTGACAGCTGATAGGAATAATATGATTGTTAATATTACATATTAATTCAGACAAACATCGACGAGACAGTTAATTTATTGCAGCAGTCTGCATAGATTTGGTACTGGTCTAAGAGTGTTCAACTAATTCAGTTATTGTTCAGTTAAAATGCATTCAATTATGTCTGCCATCTTATATATTTATATTTAAGGCTTTACTGATGTGCCACAATAATGTCACCTAATGTTATTCAGTTAAAATATGAATATTTTGGCTTTCCAAGTTAACATTGATTGATATGACTGCATTGTGGCATTGTTTGGGACGACCTAATTAAAATAGCGTCCGCCGTCCTCTTTGAGAAACATACACAACGCAGACAGACACCGGTCACAAAAGTATCAGATAGGCTTCAATTTACTTTTGATTGTCTATAATTAACTATTATAAAATATCGGCGTTTTAACACTACGTTTATATATGTACTTATTTTTACGGTTTGCATATGAGGTGGTCCGCGAAAATCCTTGATAATAAATAGTGGTCCGCATAAACAAAAAGTTTGAGAACCCCTGTTCTAATGCATTATTTTAGATATTTAAGGTGAAGGGCAAATTATATTAAATAATTGGGGGTATCTGGGGCGTAATTGGGGGTAATTGGGGGGCTCTGTTAAAATGGTATGACAAAGTCAGGGATAATGTTAGGGATAAATGTCTGAGTTTAAAAGTCAACGTTTTTCGCCAGTCAACGTGTATTAAAGTTGAAATCTTCCGGACAAAATTATAAAAGTGCCGGTCAAAGGTCTTCTTTGTTATTTATTGAGCTTTAAAACAAATGAATAACGACTCTATAGGCCTATAATATATAAAATACACGGAGCCTCTCTTTTTCCTCCCTCTCTTCGGGCAGCGTCAGTGTCTGTCTCATGCAGCAGCTGACACAGTAATGAGTGACCCGGCCGACAGTACAAATAAACATATTTATAACTAGTTTAGGTAGTGAATATGAGGAGAAGAGGCGTGTGGATATAAGCAATTAATGTAACATGTCGAAATCTGTTTTACGCGATGTCACAACGGACAATTTTTCTTAGCGGATGCATTTCAATTTATATCAATACATACAACTATTTTTTAAATCAATAAAAACATTTTCTAAATCCATAAAAGCATTTCAATTAATATTGGGAGTCATGTCGTTACTTTGTTGAGAATTTGGCCATGTAATAAACGGGATAATTTGCAGCGACTTGTTCCTTATGGGGAACACCCTTCATGCTGAGCAAGATCCCTCCGCTACACCGTCGAGGCTCCATTCAAATATAAATATTTGTAGTGAATTACTGACGTTCATATTGAGTTTAAGATGATGATTAATTTAGGATAAAAAATCGAGAGCCGGGCTGCATTTCCTCCCGTTCGTTTTTTTCGACTACAGTACATTAAGTTCCGCTGACCGCTGTACATCCAGCGTACTGTACAGTATCAGACTTTATTTCACATGAGCACCAGTGTGGAACCCCACTGCACCCCCTGGTGGATCAATGATCCATTGCAGCTGGCTTCATTATAATTACATTTATTTAAAACGGGGGCGGTCTCAAGTCAAGCTGGAGGCTTTCCCTTGAGCGAGGGCAGACCACTTACCAATCACTGCCCTCGCGTTTCAAACTGTCCGAAATTAAGTGCTTCATCTCTATGAACCATTTTTAGCAAAAAAAAACACAAGACTAACGCTGAGCCTCTGAATTAGCCCAGAGCGAAAAAACTGCTAATGCCGTTAGCACAGAACTCACTCATAAAACCCTTATTACTTATCGTAAATACAACCCATCGACTAGCATCGTGAGAATACACAGAATCGATAGGTATCTGTATCGTCACTCCATGATAAGAACTCGCAACATTATAAATAAAAACAGACATCCCAACACGTGGCATTAGGTAGCGAACACGGCAATATGTCTTACCTTCGTTGTTTTCTGATCAAAAGTTGTCTTCAATGGCATTAAAATGATAAAAAACGCTGCTGAAGGTTAATCCATAGGTTAATCCAATGTGTCTGTGTCACTTTGAAATGATTTCTGATCCATCAGCAATAAACCTAGTTTTAAGTTTTCAGATCGTAACATAGGTTTCGCTTTGGGCAAACTGCGAGCGCATAGCCCCCACTTCTCAATGGTAACGTTGGTGTGTATGTGGAAATTCCCCTTCGATTCTATTGGCTCTAATGGTTAAAAAGAGATGTCAATCATCAAAATCAACCAATGGGTTCCAGAGAAATGGCAAAAACGGCCATTTCCACCCAAATGACCCCAGAGGTGGAGTATTGTTTTTCTAAAAAGGTCAAATGTCACTTGTTTTGCATCAATCTTGTTACAGGGTACTTATCATATGTTGTACTTTGGATTCCTAAAGCTTTTAGTCTACCATACCATCATCCAAGGGTAGTTTTCACTATAAGTAAAAAATAATTTACTATGTTCAATCAGATTTTTCTTTAAAATAAAAAACATCTATATTGATTCTGACTTTTCTACTTTGAGAAGAAAGATTATTAATTTTCCCCTTTTTAGAAGTGTAGTTATGGTCATTTGTTCTGGAAATGTCATTTTCGAGCCTGAGACCTGAAAAACAGGCTTGGGTCTTAACAGGTTAATGAAACTAGCACAACAAAGTATATACTGAAATAATGTAAAGGGTGAAAGTTAATTATATCGCTTGGCAAAATTTAGCGATGCTCCGATCGATCGGTCACCGATCGATATCGGCCGATACTCACTCTCTACCGATCGATCGGTGCTCTCTAAACATGCCGATTGCCAGAGCCGATCGCATGACGTAAAATACATGACACTTTTCTCTGTGCGCGGCAAAACAAGCTCACAAAAATGGCTTCACCGGTCTGGCATTATTTTAAGGTGTCCGAAAAAGACAGTAAAATAGCGGAATGCAACGTGTGTGAAGCAGAAATCCTGCAGCTCCGCCCGCCGGACCGGTGAGCGGAGCGAAACACACAAGAGTTAGACCTACACTTCGCTATTTTATCTACCTCTGGAACAAGCTAAACTAGTTATAAATATATTTATTATTCACTGTCGGGTCACTCATTACTGGATCAGTGAGCTGCTGCGTGAGATACTGACAGGCTGTCAGGAGAGGGAGAGAGAGGGGGAGAGAGAGAGGGAGAGAGGAAAATAGAGCACTTCCGCTCATTTCTCCCGTGTTATTATCCAAAGTTAATGTAAACTTCAATAATGTACATCATTTGAATGTAATAATTAAGTTGGTTGTTGTTTGTGGAAGCTGCAGTGAATGAGCCCCATTAACTGAGTTTTAAACATCACTTTAAATGGAAGATTTAAAGTGATGTTTAAATCTTCCATTTAGGCCCCGCCCACTCGATCGGATCGGCGATCGATATCGGCCGATACTGATTCCGGCGATCGGCCCCAAAATTGGCGATTGGAGCATCCCTAGCAAAATTCATGATTCTCTTATAAGTTTGCATACAAGTGGGAAAGGTTTCCAGAAACAATCTAAACTAACTAAGGCTAAAGAACTGATAGCAAAAGTATGAACATTGAACGGGTTATTAGAAGAAGAACATAAGATTTTGAATCAAATCTTCATCCTCATCCTGACCAAGAAAGCCACGCAGGTTCTGGTCCAGGCTCTCGTCATCTCACGCCTAGACTACTGCAACTCCCTCCTGGCTGGTCTACCTGCATGTGCCATCCGACCTCTGCAGCTCATCCAGAATGCAGCGGCTCGCCTGGTCTTCAACCTTCCTAAATGTTCCCACACCACGCCGCTCCCTTCACTGGCTTCCAGTAACTGCTAGAATCCACTTCAAGACACTGGTACTTGCGTACCATGCTGCGAATGGATCTGGCCCTTCCTACATCCAGAACATGGTTAAACTGTACACCCCAGCACGTGCACTCCGCTCTGCATCGGCCAAACGGCTCGCTGCACCTGCACTGCGAGGGGGACCTAAGTTCCCATCAGCAAAAACATGTGGGTTTGCTATCCTGGCTTCAACATGGTGTAATGAGCTCCCCATTGAACTCAGGACAGCAGATAGCGTACACATCTTCTGGCGCAGACTGAAAACTCATCTCTTTCGACTCCACTTCGAGCGATATAATTACTAACAAAGAATTACTAACAGAGCACTTGTATACTAATAAAGGACTGGCTTATCTAAAGCCAGTTGAGTAGCACTTGAAATGTTTTAGCTCTATGAAACCTGATGTACTTATATGATTCTGTTTTCTTCAAGTTTGTATCTTGTTGGTCGAATGCACTTGGATAAAAGCGTCGGCTAAATGCAATGTAATGTAATCTTGGGAAATTCAACCAAGCTCTACACATCTGTGAACGTAGCACAGAACAAGCAGATATGTTACTCTCTTGGTGTGCGTGCGTCCGTGTGTGCGTGCGTTCGTTCTCTGCCCTTTCTTCCCTTCCCAGCCTGTTGACCTATGGGAGCCTAAGGGAGTGTGGCAGCTGGTTGGGCTGTGCAGCTGTGTGAGAGCTCATCCTTTGTTTCCTATCTTTGCACTCTCTGGCACACTTGGTTGAATTCATCGTTCAAAAACGTTGCTTTATTCAATGCCTCTTAGGAGAATAGTAGACATTTCCTTATTATCAGTCATAATTAGTTCACATTAATTGAACATGCTTTTCTTATTGACAAGTTTGACAGCTTATTGACAGCTATCTAACTTGTTAGCAGGATGGATACTACTTATGGTTTAGCACCAATGACAACAAAAGATGCCTTCCCATGCATGAATCAACCTAAAGCCAGCCTGACTGCATGAAGTGTGCGATATTGTCTTAAGAACAGATTTAGTGGATGTCTGATGCCTTTCCTGAAAGTAAATGCCCCAAGTCATATGCTCCAGTCAAATATCCATGAAATTATGAAATTACTTAACAGTCCATGCTCACTTTCTGTAATTTTTCTTATCTAGATCAGCTGTTTTTTTTTCAGAATGTAATATTTCACTGCAGGCATGGTTGTCTTTATTTGTCCTGTTGGGCAGCCTCTTAAGGTAAGCTGTCCGCCTGTTTGGGTGTTTGTCCGAGTCACTCACCGTCAACTTCAGACACTCGCTCATGACACAAGCAGATCATCTGATAAATGTTTCTGTGGGTTTCTTTTAAGACCAATCCATTGTTTCCT
>CALSBZ010046523.1:307896-334889 GCA_943591055.1 Gobionotothen gibberifrons
AGTTCTTAATAACTCTACTTTGAGTGTGGGAAGAGTGCTTTTTCTTCACGTCTGCAGCCAGAAAACCTATTTTTTCTATAGCTTCTAAGCTGCTGAGTACTATCAGACTCAACCTGATGTGAAACCCTGATAAATCCCTCACTGCTCCCAGAATTTCAATATCTCCAAAAAGGACGCTTCAAGCTTAGATATTGCTTTCTCGTTTTCCTAAATGGCAACTCGGGGGAAAGAGACTTTAGCGACAAATGGCTAAGTCTGTTATGCAGCAGGAAACACAGCAGGAATGAGAAAACAGTCACTTTAAAATGTGTATGGCCTCAAGCATAACAGTGCAAGTAATTTGTTAAGTGCTTATAACTTCCTTGCAAAAGTTTCTGAGATGTCCCTCGAAGCAGGCTCTTAATTAGCATATTAATTTTTTAGAATGGCTTTGAGGATCATTTTCTCAATTTCCTTTAAAAAAAATCTTCTCGAACTCCTTCCATTAATGTTAATATCGTTTTTTGCCCTTATTGCTATAAGAAGGGCCTGGGTGAGCTTGGTTTCTCTGAGCTGGAAGCTGACGACAAGGTGTATTGTCCTATAGAATCTCAAAACCCCGTTCAATCAGCTGTTGAGTAGAGGAGGTGGTGCATAAAGCCCAGCACATCATTTATAACTCAGTCTGTCACACGTCTCAGTTTCAAGATCAAAGAGAAGCCATGTTGTATTATGACAAGGGGGCCTCACTGCAGAATCTGATGGGGTTTTCAGAAAACACCAAACTAAATGCAATATTAAACATTACAAAGGCGGAACAGTAAATGCCCTTTTTAAAATCTGTTTTCATATCGATGTAATAACCATTGATTACACCTTTCTTTTATTAATGTCATCAATTGTGTAGCACATACATGGTTATCCTACAGCACCAGAACAGTGGTCCTTATGCACAGCGTTGGCTATAAACTGCTCCAGGAGTCTTAAAACCCGGCAATTAGTTAGCATTTAAGTGTTTTTGTTTAGATTCCTGAAATTAGGTCTGAGGTCAGGTCTGTGATTTAATCTATGGATTTAATACATGCTTAAAGGGGACCTATCATGCAAAATGCACTTTTGTACGTCTTTTATACATGAATGTGTCCCCGGTGTGTCAGGGAACTCACCAAGTGTCAGAAAACACAACCCTCTCTTTTCCTCCATACCCAAATCTCTAAAAACGGGGCTACAACGGAGCTGATTATTATTTGAATTTTTCTGACGTCAGAAAAGGGGTGCTCCGCCTATATGGGCAACTCTCCACCTATCCAGTGTTAATTTTGGCAGCTGGTTTTGATTTAGTCTTAGTCTTTAGACGAAAATGGTTATTAGTTTTAGTCACATTTTAGTCATTTCTATCCTTCATAGTTTTAGTCTAGTTTTAGTCGACGAAAACTCAAAACGTTTTAGTCTACTTTTAGTCGATGAAAAATTACATTTTAGTCTACTTTTATTCAAAAATGTTTTCTCCCTTCAAACCAATTCAGTTAGGCAAATACAGGTTTCCGACAATGGAATCAAGGTGACAGCATCAAGTGTTGAAATTCGTAAAGCAACATTTCACTCTCTTAATACTTTACTTGTGTAATATCTAGGGATGGGTTTCGTTAAGGTTTTCTACGGTACTACTAGTCTTATCGATACTGCTTATCGATCCGGTACTTTAACGGTATTCTTGTATTTATTTTTGGTTATTTTTTAAAGGGAAAAAATAACAAATTGTTAACCGAATTAATTGATTTATTTAAATGTGAAATAAATGAAATATATATAATTATGTTAAAATATTATTGTACTGTACTTGAGTAAAATGTTGAGGTACTTGTACTTTACTGGAGTATTTAAATGTGTTGCTACTGTGTACTTCTACTCCACTACAGTTCAGAGGTAAATGGTGTACCTCTACTCCACTACATGTATTTAATCCCTTTAGTTACTTCACAGATGTGGATGAATGATGTGAATTCTAACCAAGTGTTAAACCAGACTTTAGTTCCACCTGGAGTAAATCCACAAGCTACCCTGCAGTATACAAAGTCATTCAAACTAGCTGCACCTTTACCAGCTTTGAGAACACTTTAATGATCAGTCATTATAAAACATATCATATATATTATTTTGAAATGGACCGATCTGCACAACGACTACTTTTACTGTTGCTACTTTAACTATATTTTGATGATCATACTTTTACTTGAGGAACTCTTCCTACACTATGGTATTTTTTTACTTAACTCCAAGATCTGAGTACTTCTCCCACCTCTGCGCACCTGATGTGATAACGTTACTCGTAATTGGGGCAACAGAGCTACGAGTTAAGGCAGTCGAAAATTGTCCGACTGAATATGACGCCTTTTGGCCGGCTGTTTCGGCAGACTACTCTACTCGTGTCAACGCGCTAACGCGAAAGCACTAATGGCAAACGAGCTTTGTCCACATAGAGCCTTGTAGAGTGTCTCTATACTTCTGAACGCTCCGTCCTCGGCAGATCTCTGTGTGCCGCTGCAGCGTGTCTGTTAGGCCCCGCCCCCCGCACACAGAGACACAGGGAGATCGCTCTTCTGGAGTGAAGAGAGCGGAAATAATGATATTGTAAGTTAGAAACGTAAGATGCATTTTGACCGACAAGACGGACAATTGGGGGGAAATACCCTGCATTTTGAATGTCCGATAGTCCACCATTAACACCTTAGCCCCGTCTCATCTCATCAACGAAAACTAAATATACATTTCGTCAAAGTTTTCGTTATCAAGAATCTATTTTTAGCTCGTCATCGTCTCGTCTTAGTCATGTAAAAAAGGTCGTTGACGAACATTTTTCGTCATAGTTTTCGTTGACGAAATTAACACGGCACCTATCAGGGGAATGAGAGACTGCTCGAAAGCGCTGGAGACGCTGTAGTACATATGCCAGGCCTGTAAGTGGCGCTGTAGTCTGCCACAAAAGCAGAATCAGCCCTTGCTGAGGGCTGGAAAAGAGCAAATAGAGCGAAATGAGGCATGGCTAAAACGCATGATCTGTTTGGTATTTTGAAAAAAAAACTTCACAGACATGTTTTATATAGGTATGGCCCTACAATATATGTTTCAAATATAGCATGATAGGTCCACTTTAAGTTATTTTCAATATTTTGTATACACCTTAAAAATGTCAGTAAATTGAGTAAACGTGACTCATTGAGACTATTAAACACGCCAAACATGAGTCCGTGTTTAGCTTAGCGGTATTGACGTGAAGTCATGCGACTGTCGCGTTGTTTGTTTTTAGCATAACGTTAGCTTTTTACTTGCGCTGATTGCATTAAGGCTTCAAACATGCTAACGTGGTCTTAATATGTGGAGATTATTCTGTTGAGCCAAACGTGTAAGTATCATACATGTTTTTTTTTGCCACAGCTTATTTTCTTTAATTTTCCAAAAAAGAAAGTACAATCCCATTGCTTTTTGTGGAGAGAGCCCTTGGAATGCTAACTACTCTATTCATAGCGTCTGTACCACCAATGACATAAACCTGTCAAATGTCATTGAGTGGTGCATCGGTTGAGTTTTTAGGACTTAAGTAATGAGCCATAGGGAAAGCTGTCAGCGCTGTTGAACAGGATCTTTGAATCTGCTTCCACTCAGCAAACTGAACAACTTTTTAATGCACAGTAATTTGTCAGAAACGGGGTGGATGAATATGTTTGCCCTTTCTCTCTATCATTGGCTTTCCGCCATTGGACTCATTTGGGTTGTCTCTAAAATGCTATTAACTCTGCTGTCAATCACACATTTACATATAAATGTTTTTTGCGGATGAGGATGATGGACATCTTTAAGCATTTGCAGTATTTATAATTCGGATGTGTATCTCTCTGCTTGACGGGAACATCTACAATAATAATCGATGAGCTCAGAAACACTGTGTTGGAGAGATTCAGGCCTGCCCTCTGGGAGAGTTTAGCTTGTGTTGCTGCTGGATGAAGCACAAATTGATAAGCAACCTTGTAATGGGGAGACTCATCTAATGAACAATCTTAATTAGATCTCCCACACTGCCTGCATCAAGAAGGATGTGAACAAGAGTTGCCAATCCTTTTGCTTATTACAAACCCTGTCCCTCCCCAGGCTGCTGCTCAGCCCAGTCACACCTCCTCTCTCTGTCAGCTGGACACAACTCTTCTAAGAAATGTTGTAAAAAAGATACAGTGTATGTTTCCTTTAAATGGAGAGAGTATGGGCTTCTATGTTAAATGGCCTGCTGTCTTTTGGGTTGTTTGTGGCCTTCATTTAGTTGGGTTAGCTAGTTTTATGCTGGCTTGTTTTTCCAAATGTATCTCCTTTACCTTCAGTCAGCACAAAGCCCAGTTGGATGTTATGTGTCTTGATGCTACAGAGTTAATCTGTGGACAGAATCTCTCAATGTCTTGGAGACATGGACCAAAGGGGACATATCTTAGAACTTTATGTTTGGTAAGACCAAAAATATGAGTAGCCACAACATATCTGTTTCCTCCAAATGATTATGAGAAGCATGGTTTCTCTGAGTTCAGACTAATCAAATGCTTGCAGTTTGCAGAGACTAATGAAAGACCTATGGCCTGACTTGAAACAAAAAAAACGGATCATCAGAGGTTCTGGACCCATAGACCATGCGCATGGGCCCAATTAATTCACGTAAATGACACAGAAGTTATGTTGCCACCTCTTGGCCACTACAAAAATGTGCTTGAACTACCGTGAAACTTTGGCTGGTAGTGGATAGCCTGGTTTCATGGTATAAAGGAAGATGAAGAACAAGATTCTTCAATGTAACTCCTTTCCTTTCTCTACCATTACATTTACTTCACATAACGTGTCATTTTAGCTGCTACATTTATCCAAAGCGACGTACATACACTTCAATACCATAGACATGCCTACGGGAACAATTTGTGTCAAAGACACTTTGACATGTTGACTGCAGGAGAAGTGCATTGAAGCACTGAGCCTCTGATTGGCAGACTTTCATTTATCTTCTAAACCATGTCATCCTGATCTGTGCATTTCAGACGAAAGATCCAGGTAGTTTTACACCCTGCCGTCAAACCTTTTGGCTTCCTGCCCCGCTCTCTAGGTAATCTATGCATGAACAGGGACCTGCCTCCAACACTGTTTCCACTGGTCTTTATTTCTCTATATTTCACACTGTTGGTGCTGTAATCATGTTCTGATAAGTCATTATTTCAGCCAACCTATGCCCTTGATTTTGGGTCTTTCAGAATTCCTCATATGTGTTAACCATAAACCTGTTTCTGATTCTGATTCATGTTCCACATCGTAACCCGTAAGATAACTTCATTATGCTTAATTTGCCGGTGTCTTACGTACAGGATCTTGCAGATAAACAATGATCTGCAAACAAAAAACAATCAAAGCGTCTCCTGGGTAAATCCCAAAAAGTAGTCCAGAAGACGCTTCAATGTGAGAAATAGAAAAAAAATCAAACCTTTTCTCTCTAGGGACCTTCCCTGCTTGTGTTAATGGAAATGTCAGTTAACATTTCATCCCCTGTGGTTGTATTCTCTTCATTCATTAGTATTCCTTCTTCCTCATCGGCTCTCCACGCTGAGTGGCGGCCTTTATGTGCTTTGACTCAGCCCTATGCCATACATGTGCCACATCTCTGGAGGCCTGTGCATTATCAATGGGGGACAGATAACCATAAGGTGGTCTGCAGGTGGCCGTGCTCACCCCGCCTTTCCGCTCAATGACAAACCGCCTTTTCTTCCGCTGCCTGATGCTCTGTGTAAATGGCCCACCGGTTCCCTTCCCATTGTCACCCGCCTTTTATCAGCACCTCACAGCCAGCGTTTGAGGTGTGTGTGTTTGTGGGTGGATGTGAGGGTGGGGGAGCGTCTTTCATGGACAGCCATGACAGCTGACATTCTCAGAGAAGCATGGGAAGGCGTTAGCACTGGAGACAGTGGGATGGAGAGGGTAGGATGATGGAGTTCGCCAATAATGGAAGTTGACGGAGGCCAAAACAGCAGCATCAGCAGGAGTAGTAGCACCTCCCTATCCTCCTCCCCTGTCCTCTTTCACCTAATCTTCTCTACAGAGCTCCTCATCTCAGTAGAACAAAAATCACCTTCCCTCCATCACTGCCTCATGCTATGTGCTATTCCCATTCCTCCACCTGCCTCCCAGGGAACACCTTTTATATTCATGGTCCGCAGTGGGAATCTGACTCAAGATTGCAAAACAATGCACTGAAGCCTGGTTGTGCCAACAGTTTGCCAGTGTCTTGACAAGTAGCAAAATTAGTGCTTGTTTATGCATTCTTTGAACCAAAACATGTATTTGAGGTTGGTTCTGTTTTGGTGCACCTTCTGGTGACATATTTTCTTTTAGGTACTATATATCTTCACTCATAACTAATCCCTTAAACTTGTGGTAGCTCCATCTGCAAAGTCACCAACATATAATTTTAAATCAACTCAAAATTACAACATTTCCAAATGACACCAAATCATGTTCATCATGGATACACTATGCAACTTTCAAATAGTTCTATCTAGTTGTTATTTCTAATTTCCAATCGTCAAACCATCAGTCTTACTGGGATTCAAGCCATATAGTACAAACTTACTTTAGGTGAGACAGATAATATACTTTGTTTCTTGTCATGTGTTAGTGTATTAACATAATCCAGACTCGCTGCAGGTTAGGGTTAGGGTAAGAGAGAGAGATGCTTTTCTGTGTATCCTAGCATAGTAAAGCATGCTCAATGACAGTCCTTGTTCTGGGAATACTGTCATTGTTGTAAAACATCTTCCCATACATTGGTCCCACGCTGACTGTGAGACAATAGTCATACTGATGCAATATGGAGAACTTTAATTCATTCATCTCAGCTTACTCACACACTGCTAACTCTCCAGTTGGGTATTTATTGTAGCTGCAGTCATAATAATGGCAGTGGCCATCCTCATTATGAAGATGAATGGTGTCTGGCTCTAGCGCTGGTATTATCCTCCAAATGAGCTAATAGCGTTTCCCAGCAGTGAAATATGACTCCCCTGATGCAGAAGCCGAGCGTAAGATTGAAATAGAACAGGTGTGTGTTCTTTACTTCCTACTGTTCTGAGTAAACAGCTCTCAGCAATGCCAGGGTTTACTCAGCTGTGACATTTTACCCAATTGGTATCAGGCTTTAACTACTTCTGCTGCTTTTACGGTCTTAAAATAGGGCTGTTTGGTAATCTTTTTTGAGCAACAGGAAAAGTGCTTTATAAATACCATGTATTATTATAATTAGTAGGGATGCTCCGATCGCCAATTTTGGGGCCGATCGCCGGAATCAGTATCGGCCGATACCGATCGCCGATCCGATCGAGTGGGTGGGGGCTATGGGGATCTTCCATTTAAAGTGATCAGCTCACTGATCCAGTAATGAGTGACCCGACAGTGAAGAATACACATATTTATAACTAGTGTAGCTTGTTACAGAGGTAGATCAAATAGCGAAGTGTAGGTCTAACTCTTGTGTGTTTCGCTCACCGGTCCGTCACAGCGGGCGGGGCTGCAAGATTTCTGCTTCACACACGTTGCATTCCACTATTTTACTGTCTTTTTCGGACACCTTAAAATACTGCCAGACCGGTGAAGCCATTTTGGCGAGCTTGTTTTGCCGCGCACAGAGAAAAGTGTCATGTATTTTACGTCATGTGATCGGCTCTCCCGATCGGCCTTTATAGAGAGCACCGATCGATCGGCATAGAGTGAATATCGGCCGTTATCGATCGGCGGCCGATCGGAGCATCCCTAATAATTAGCATTATTATTGGGTCAGTGGTTCCATCCCCATCCCCTGCAGTCAACTCGTTGAAGTGTCCTTGCTTTATCTCAAATTGCTCCTGTAGGCATATCTACAGTTTTGAGTGGAATGTAAGCAGTGGCGGCTGGTGGAAAATATTTTAGGTGGGGCTGTGGAAATGGTGACCAAACAATAGTAAGGAGGCCCGGTACATTTTTTTGAGAAAAGACCCCTTAAATTATGACTTCTGGTGATGTTAGATGGGGGGGGGGGGGAAAGGACAAATTGAGGCTTAAAAATATGAGAAGACTGATCAATACCTCCATAATCTTCAGTGTGGTTAGCTATGAATCTTCCAAAACTTCCAAACACCTTGTCCTGGACGGAGGTTAATCCATAGGTTAATCCAATGTGTCTGTCTGAACAAATTATTGATAATCCATAATTCAATTTTTATGTCAAAAACGGAGTTTTCATTAGCTGCTAATGATAGCTTCCAGAGTGTGTGACAGCTTCCTGTTTTGTCTCCTTGGATACGAGTCCAAACAACTCACAGACTGCACCGGGCGCTGACGTAGGCGCCCCTGTGACCATCAGAGTTGACGACGCCGATTGGCTGAAATTATGTTTCGGCGGCATAGTTTAAAGATAGCAACAGTTGGCTTCTGCTGCACTTGCTGCACTCTCGTCTGGGCGCTGTGCATAGCGCCCAGACGAGAGGGGGTAATGATACACGGGCAAGGCCAGGCAGGAAACATGTGATTTATCAGTAACTTTAGACATCGTAACACAATTTTAAACGAGATTTTATTGTAGATTATACATTTTACTGATACCAATTATTTAATATTTACCTTGTTTATTACAAATTAAAATTAAAAATATATTTTTTAAGTATATATATATATATATATATTTTTTTTATGTGGGAAGAGGGGGGGCGGCGCCCCTAGCGCCCCTATGGGCCGGCCGCCACTGAATGTAAGTCACTTTGGATAAAAATGTCAGCTATAATCAGCATCGTGGTTGCCGGTTAATGGGAGAGTTTCTTGTTGCTTTCAGAGTTTCTGTTCTCTATTCGATTGTACTTTACCAAAATTATATAATTCACATTTGGATTGTATTTGCAGACCCATAAAGAGCTGTAGTCTAAGCTTTGTGCTTACATATGTCATTCATTCTTTTACACACAGCTTCACCTTGAATGGATATTACCATGTCATTTTTTTCATGTATGTGTATCATTCAATTGGTGGATGAGCAATAGATTTGAATAAAGATGCCAATTTAATACTGGTCATACTTTCTTTATTAGCATCAACACATGTTATCCTAAATCTTTTTTCTTCATGTGATAATAGGAGACACTTCGTGAATGTTTTTGTATTAGATTTGTTCTTAAAACAAACGGTACATAGAAAGAATTGTGATTAAGAATTGTTCATTTCTTATGTGAAATGTTGCTAACCTGCTTTATTTCTCTGTGTCTCCCTTCCTTCAGATGGTCACGAGAACAAAGAAAATATTTGTTGGAGGATTATCAGCCAACACAGTAATTGAAGACGTGAAGCAATATTTTGAACAGTTTGGCAAGGTAAGATCATTTGGAGTGTTTTCTCCTCTGGGCTGCTGTGTTGGTGTGAGAGTCTGGTTGCCTGGTGATGATATGGCAACACTGTGTGCTTAGCCAGGAGAAAGCACCTGCAGTCTGATGAGATGTATAGAGTCAGACTAGAGGAAGAAGCATATCAGTTTTATCTCTGCTTATAATCAGTTCAGCCTGGCATGGTGAACGTAAACCAGCCTAGATTCATAACAAATAATCTGTATTCAGTCCAGTGTAACAGAGGCAGTTTGGCAAGAAGATCAGTTTGTTGTTCTGGGCTGATATACGTTTACTGAGGATAACTACCAACTGTGTGTGTGCTTATGATAACTGGTTACTGTATGTGTTTGTTTGGCTGAAGATACAATATACTGACTTATCAGGTTAGCATCAGCCACATGTACGTCAAAATAAAGGTGTGTGTACTGTGTGTGGTCCCAAGGTCACCATGGTCGACCTCTCTGTTCATCTTCTTCTACCCAGGTTATCCATCAACATGACATAGCTTTATAACGTGTGTGTGTGTGTGTGAAATGCATTTTTGGGGGACGGCAAGGAAGTTAGCAACGCAAGGGGTCCCCCTAATAAAATGTCTGATAGTGAAATTGGTCCATTTGTAGTAAAACAAATGAACATTAGATGCCCTTCACTTAAATGAAAGTCTTACTAAAAGTTACATTATCATTCTGCAGGAATAATGAATCTTGGTAGCAGCATTTAATTTAAAATGAGTTCTTAATAACTCTACTCACGCCTCCTATACTTATGTGTGTATTGCTCTTTCTTTGGGACCCCTTTGAAGAACAAGTAGGTGTTCCATTTATATTAGACCTTAATGAGTTTATTTCCTGTGAGTTTTATCATTGGATTGTAAATGTATTCTTTATACACACAACACCTTGCCTTTCCGTCCTGGGATAGGGATCCCTCAGTTGCTCTCCCTGATGTTGCTGACAATATTTCCGCAATAATTGTTGGCTTCGTTTTGGAGTTCTTACTTGTATGCTAGTCTAAGGGTTTAAGGACAGAGGGTGTCATATGCTGGACATACTTGATTATAGAAAACGTTTGTGAGGGTTTCTTTTAACAGACATAAGTAATGAAAATATATACTGTTATGTGAATTATGTAGTGATCTATTATCTCATGCTTTCAATGAGAACACCTGCTTCTTAGTGGTGGAATTGAAATTGAGTGATGCAGCTGTAGTTCTTTAAATACTATTTATTTTAATTAACAAGTAAAATGACTGGAATCCCTTATATGTGTGATACATTGAGTGTGTGTGTGTCCCATGTAACTAGGAGTGTCCCTCAGAGGAACCATGGTGAGTGTGTGAGCGATGGCGCAGAAATTACCTTGGAGATCAAACGAGACCTTGTTTTTCCCTCATGGGCCAAACGCTGAGTAACCTTAATTGAGATGGCAGCTGCTTAGGACTTTTAATTATGTATTTATTTATTTTGCTAATTTATTCATAGATACTGAGCGAATCAGTTCCGGGTCAATCTAGCGCCAGGCACGGTGGCTGAGCATTAAAGGAGCTCAGTCAGTTCTCTCTGGTTGCTTACCAAATTAAGGTTTTAGAATAGCAATGACTCAAAGTGGTTTTAATATGTGGAGATTATCCTGCTGAACAAAACGGGACATAGCGAATCATAAACTTATGATTGGGATGGAATGGATCCCATTTTCCCATTTCGATTGCAATATTGCAACATAAAATCGAATAATAATAATAATTAAGACTGCGGTCGCACTTGTGCGCGCAGTGATGAGCGGGCCCTCGCGTCCGTGCGCCTGTCGGGGAGGGTCACTGGTCCCCCCCCCCCCAGTCCTCCGAAATGAGCCATTTGTCATCCCTCTAAATTGTTTACCTGACTTTGCGTTCCTTTGTTTCTGACCAGGAAATCTTAGGCATGTGCGCCAGTTGTGTTGGTACCATTTTTCCTGCATCAACCAGGCAGCGATATGTCGTTATGTGTGTGTTGTACATTGTGTAGGTGTGGTTGTGTGTGTGTGTGTGTGTGTGTGTGTGTGTGTGTGTTTGTGTGTCTGTTTGTGTGTTTGTGTGAGAGTTGATGTGCCGGGCAGACAGGCGGGTCTCAGTAGCTTAAGGCATATAAATGGTGAAAAATGGTACATTCTCCGTTAGCTTACGAGCTCCATGTTCAAGCGATCGACTATTCCTTCGCAATTTAGTATCACATTGGATATGGGCTGAACTTGTCCTGGATTGGAATTTTTCCGATCATTCCCCTGGGAGGAGTTTGCAGAAATGTCCTTAAAATGAATGAAAAACGCACATTTTTCAAAATGGCCGACTTTCTGGAAGGCGGGGCTAATAAAAGCAAATTTGAAATATGTCCGCAATGATAAGAGCAATGTCTATACAGTGTTTAGTAAATATCGGGAAAACTATATCCGAGTAGTTTGGAGTAATTTGCGACATGTAAATCGTCAAAAATGGAAAATTCTCCGTTCGCTTACGAGCTCATCGTTTGAGCGATCAACTATTCCTTCGCAATTTAGCATCACATTGGATATGAGCTGAACGTGTCCTGGATTGGAATTTTTCCGATCTTTCGCCTAGGAGGAGTTCGCAAGAATGTGCTTAAAATGGCTGAAAAACGCACATTTTTCAAAATGGCCGACTTTTTTGGGGGAGGGGCTAATGGAAGGCAATTTGAAATATGTCCGCAATCATAAGAGCAATGTGTATACATTGTTTCGTGAATATCGGAAAAACTATATGCGAGTAGTGTGGAGTAATTTGCGACATGTAAATCGTCAAAAATTGAACATTCTCCGTTCGCTTACGAGCTTATCGTTTGAGCGATCAATTATTCCTTCGCAATTTAGCATCACATTGGATATGGGCTGAATGTGTCCTGGATTGGAATTTTTCCGATCATTCCCCTAGGAGGAGTTTGCAAGAATGTGCTTAAAATGGCTGGAAAACGCACATTTTTCAAAATGGCCGACTTCCTGGGGGGCGGGGCTAATGGAAGCAAATTAGAAATATGTCCGCAATTCCATGAGAAATGTCTGTGACAAAATTCGTGAACTTCTGAGAAACTATATGTGACTACCACACAATAGGGGGCGCTAGTGAGCAGTTTTTTGAAAAATTACGTTTTTTTTACATTCTCGAAAAGGTCATAAATCGTCATCGTCACCTCATCGTCATAAAAAAATAAGTACAGGCCACGCCCACATTTGTCATTCGTTGCGACACTTTCAATATAAGTTCATAGTCATCCGCAGAGTATGTAAATATATATATATTTCGTCCTTCAGTTCTTGAGTTATACATTTGTCATGTTTTTGGCGCCCCCTATATTCCAAAATGAAAATTACTTTTTGTGCCTATTCCCCAATACAGACTGAACCTTACCACCAAAGTGTGTGTTTTTTTGGTACATTGTTGATGAGTTATGAGCATTTCTATCTAAGCCCCGCCTTTTTGCGAACACGTTTAGAGTAATGACGGCCACATTTATCGACTGAACATGCTCATTTCCTACGATAATGTGTCTGACCGTCCAGCGATGCTGTATACCAAGTTTGGTGTTGAAAAACAAAAATTTGAAATGTATGTGAATATTTAACTGTTTTTAAAATAATGCTAATTTAAAAAAAAATAAAGTAGGCGGAGCTTAGGGGTTCAAGGAGATTATATGTAGAGCAGGTCCACCCGAATAAGTGTGCAAAATTTCAGGTCATTCGGAGATACGGTGCAACTTTGTACATCTTTCCAAAAATGGAAATGGCCATAGGTGGCGCTAGAGAGCATGTTGGACAATTTGAACACATTGAGTCCAGAATATTGTATTTTTCACCGATTCTGGAATCCATGCAACATTTTACAACTTTTGAAGCATCCTAAAGACCTCAAAAACAGGAAACGCCAGCACCATAATAATAAGAATTCCTCCAATAACAATAGGTTTCCTCGCACTTCGTGCTAGGACGCCGTCGGGTCCTAGCACATCCGTGCTCGGGCCCTAATAATAAATTCGATTTGTAAAGCACCTTTCATTGCCAACAGCAATCCCAAGGTGCTACAGGAGGCATAATAAAACAAACAAAAGAAACAAAAGTTTAATCAAAAGCTTTTTTTAAAAGAAAGGTTTTTAGGCCTTTCTTGAAGGCGTCAGTGGTCTGTGGAGTCCTCAGGTGAGGAGCAGCTGCACAGAAAGCCCGATCCCCCATTGTGCGGAGTTTGGTCCTCGGGGGGGCGAAGCCGATGGTTGGTTGTGGAGCGGAGGTTGCGTGTGGAGGTTTGTGATGTGAGAAGTTCCTTCAGGTATGGAGGAGCGTTCCCGTGGATGCATTGATGGGCAGGGTTGGGAGGGTTACTTTGTAAATGTAATCAGTTACTGATTACTGAATACATGGCTCTGAAAGTAATCCGAAAACAGTTACAGTTACGTGTCTTAAAAACTAACTGTAATCAGATAAAACGTAATCAGATTACTTTTGGATTACTTTCTTTTTCCATCACAGATGGGTATGTTTTGGTGTACAGGAGACACAAAAAGCAAAAAGAAACTGAACGTGTTTTTACTGTTTTAATGGCTTATCAAGAGCACAACTGAAACATAAGATCTGAAACGATTAGGGGTGTAACGGTATACGTACCTGTAGCGAAATTATTCGGTACGGGCCCTTCGGTTCGGTACACATGTGTACCGAAGTGTACCGAACGAATATAACATTAAACGTAAAAAATTGAGAACGTGAACAACTTCTTGGAAGTAATCTCAGGTGCTGCGTCGCAGCGTTTGAGTAGCATGTTGTTCCTGCAGCCCATGCTCCGGGCGGGGCTGGATGAACGCAGCGTTCAGTGCATTTTCAACGTGTCATAGAGCGACCAAGTCATTTCATTGGACGAGAGGCATACTATGAGAGCTGGTCACAGGGATGCGTTAAAATGTTGTCTGTAATTTGAGCAACTGTCGAAATGGCGAACGCAGATAAAGTTGAGCTTGAAGTCTCCGGTTTGGGAACATTTTGGTTTCGCAGTTACGTACAAGGATGACGGACAAAGACAGGTGGACCGAACCAAAGCTGTTTGTCGGCATTGTTCAACTAAAATGGGTTACGCGGCTGGCAATACATCAAACGTGCACACTCATTTGTAAAGGCATCACCCAAACGTGAATATCACCGGTACCAAAAGAAAAAAGACTGAATTGCAAACCCAACTCCCGCTAGCATTTAAGCCTCCACCACTCGCAAAGAGTTCAGACCGAGCCAAAGCTATTACAAACGCCAAATATCCTTATGGTGCCATGTTAGCAAAGCGCTACCTGGCTGTATCTGCTACCTCTGTCCCTAGCGAGAGGGTGTTCTCCACAGGAGGAGACATTGTTAGTGCCAGCAGATCTGCCCTTTCGGCAAGCAAGTTCATTTTAAAAAAAAAAAAACTGGCTGCTTAGGTACTAGTACAGTACAGTTCAAATACAGATGATTTCAGTTCATCGAAATGCTGCAACTTAATGTTTATTTTATTATATTTTGTATTTATTTGAGTGAATATTCACAGTTTAATAATAATCAAAAACCCCAAACTATAGTTTATGTTTTGGGAGTACTAGTAGGCCTACAGTAATGTTCAAATACAGATTATTTCAGTTAATAGAAATGCTGCACCTTAATGTTTATCTTATTATATTTTGTATTTATTTGAGTGAATACATTATTCACAGTTTAATAATAATACATTTTTTTTTTTTTAAATGTTATGTTTTGTGATAATTGTTTCTGCTGTACCGAAAACGTACCGAACCGAACCGTGACCTAAAAACCGAGGTACGTACCGAACCGAAATATTTGTGAACCGTTACACCCCTAGAAACGATGTAACAACATAATAAACTTTTTGGGGATGCAGCTTGGGATGTGAGGAGTGAGGGACACGGCTTAGAACGGCCGTGTCGCCTTCTGTCCTGCCAGTGTTGGCAGGACATGAATTAAAATGTCGAACTCTGACTTAATTTTAAGGACGTCTCGGCCAGGGGTGTAGAGCTATATTTGTTTAAGCACCGGATTGGCAAAACAGGAGGGTGTGTGCACCAGTCTGCCTTGATCTATGTATTCATGTCCGTGGCACTCACAGTATCTGCTGCCCACAGCTGTTTTATAGAAGGACAACCTCCTTCACTTCATGAAATCTCTGCAGCACCAGGAGGCAGCGGGAGGGTTAACTCAGCCTCTGAGAAGACGAGCGCGCAGTGCCTTTCACGCACCGCCTTTCACGCACCGCCTTTCACGCACCGCCTTCACTGTGTTTACCTTCAGAATCATAAGGCTAAAGAGCGACCGCAGGCTGATGTGTTTTAACCACACACACCTCTACACACACACGACTTAAACGCAGACTTTTGTTCCTCCAGGTTTCGCCCCTTTTTTTCAAACGCTCCCTTTTTTGGTCCATCTGCGGCGGTAAAAGTTTGTGCGCTGTGATGATTCGGCTGTACCTTTAATAATGAATATTAAATGTTGTGAGGAAATCTTTCCACCAATAATTCCAATAAGTAATCCAAAATGTATTCACTTCAGGTTTACGAAAGTAACTGTAATCAGATTACTCGTTTTTCAAATGTAACGCAAGCTGAATACAGTTACTTGATTTTTGTATTCTGATTACGTAACGCCGTTACATGTATTCCGTTACAACACAACCCTGTTGATGGGTCAGTAGTGCGATCTTGTATTCGATCCTGAATGAGACAGGAAGCCAGTGGGGGGAATGAAGAACGGGTGTGATGTGGTTTTATTTTCTCACCCTCATCAGGATCCTAGCGGCACTGTTCTGTACGTATTGGAGCTTCTGAAGGCTCCCGCTAGGAGTCGCGATGAGGAGAGCGTTGCAGTAATCGAGCCTTGAGGAGACGAAGGCATGGACCAGTTGTTCAGCATCTGACAGGGAGAGTGTGGGACGGAGTTTTGCAATGTTCCTGAGGTGGTAGAAAGAGGTTTTGCACAGGTGTTTGATGTGGGTGTCAAAGGTCAGATGTCTGTCAAATCTTACACCCAGGTTAGTAACTGCTGTGGAGAGGGGTATGTTTTGGCCAGTGTACAGGGTGAACAGAGTTGGCCCAAGGACCGACCCTTGAGGGACACCACAGGTGACAGGATGTGTCTGGGACCTCGCACCTCCCAAGGAGACGCACTCTGTTCTTCCAGACAGGTAGGACTGGAACCAGCTCAGGGCGGAGTCAGAGAGTCCGATGGTGTGTTTGAGGCGCTGAAGGAGGATGTTATGGTCGACAGTGTCGAATGCTGCAGTCAGATCCAGGAGGATGAGGAGAGATGGGGAACCAGTGTCAAATCAAATCAAGTTTTATTTATATAGCACATTTAAAAGCGATTTTTGGTAATAAAAACACATTACTACAATCACAATAAAAGACAATAATTTACAACAGAAATATAAAAAAGAAAAACACAGGGAATAGTCAGGTGTCATGCTCCGCTCTGACTAGAAGGCCAGGGAGAAGAAGTATGTTTTTAGTGAGGATTTTAAAAACCCTAGTGTCTGGGCCGACCTCACATGGAGGGGCAGAGTGTTCCAGAGCCTGGGGCCAGCTGCTGCGAAGGCTCGGTGACCTCGGGTTTTGAGCCTGGTCTTGGGCACTATCAGCAACAGCTGGTCAGCAGACCTTAATGCCCATTTAGGGCTTTGAAAACAAATAAAAGGATTTTAAAATCAATTCGGAACCGAATGGGAAGCCAGTGTAGTGAGGCCAGAATTGGGGTAATGTGGTCACGCTTTTTGTGACCAGTCAGAAGACGTGCAGCTGCGTTTTGGACTAGCTGCAGGCGTCTAATTGAGGCCTGGTCCATACCCACATACAGAGCGTTGCAATAGTCCAGTCTTGAGGTTACAAAGGCATTAATAACCCTTTCTAGATCTTTAAAAGATAAATATGACTTGGTTTTGGCCAATAATCTTATTTAAAAAAAAAAGGATTTGACTACGGTGCTGACCCGCTTGTCGAATTTAAAAGTGCTACTGAAGGTCAGTCCAAGGTTCATGACAGAGGGGAGGATGTTTTTATTGAGAGAGCAGAATATCAACCGGAGAGGCTGAAGGTTGATGTCCAAAAAAGATAACCTCGGTCTTGCTCTCGTTGAGGTTAAGGACATTTTGGCTCAGCCAGGATTTTATCTCTGTTAAGCAGTCCATCAACTGCTGTAGTGAGTGTTTGACATTTGCTTTGAGAGGCAGATATATCTGTACATCGTCTGCGTAGCAGTGGAAGGGAATATTGTTTTTTGTGAGAATTGAACCTAGGGGCAGTATGTACAGTAAAAAGAGGATGGGGCCCAGGATAGAGCCTTGGGGAACCCCACAGGTAAGAGGGGCTTTAGCAGAGGAGAAGGCACCTAGCTGCACTGAGAAGCTACGGTCTGTCAGGTAGGACCTGAACCATGCAAGGGCAGAGCCTGTGATGCCTGCGGAGTGTTCAAGCCGTGACAACAGGATGCTATGGTCCACAGTGTCAAAGGCAGCTGTCAGGTCTAACAGCACCAAGACAGCTGGGCTGCCTGAGTCGGCGGCTAGGAGCAGATCATTAAAAACTCTTAAAAGGGCTGTTTCAGTACTGTGCATGGGTTTGAAGCCAGACTGACATTTTTCATGGATTCCATGCGTAGTTAAGAACGACTGCAGCTGGACATAGATTACTCGCTCCAGGGCTTTAGATAAAAAAGGTAGCTGTGAGATGGGCCTAAAATTTGCAAGAATGGAGGGGTCGAGATTTTTCTTTTTAAGTAGTGGCTGGACCACGGCATGTTTGAAGGCAGCTGGGACACATCCTGAGCTAAGAGAGGTGTTTATTAGTAATAAAATACTTGCTCCAACTGATTCGAAAACATCTCTGAGAAGGCGAGAGTGTCAGCCGCCATCAACAGGTCGTTTGTGACCCTGTCCAGAGCTGTTTCAGTGCTGTGGGTGGAACGGAAACCGTTTAGTTGTAGATGGTCCTGAAGCTGGGCGGCAACTACTTTTTCCATTACCTTGGCTAGAAATGGGAGGTTGGAGATGGGCATGTAGTTGGCCAGGACATCTGGGTCTAGGGTGTTTTTTTTGAGAAGGGGTCTGATGATGGCAGTTTTAAGAGCCGATGGAACATGACCAGCCTTGAGGGAGCTGTTGATGACGTCGGTGATCATGGGACTTATATCCGAGATGTTCGATTTGACAAGGGCTGTGGGTAGAGGATCTAGTGTGCAGGTGGAGGGTTTCATCTTGCAGATGATGTCCCATTGATTTGTTTGTTGAGGACTCCGGTGTAGTATAAAGAAATACAACATTACTGCACCGCTGCCGTTAGATAACTGATGTAATGTGTAGGCCAAAAGGCTGGGGGGAGAATCCGTTAACACCAGCTGATGTAACTTTGCATTTATTGAATAATTCTATTCACTTATCACTTTCATGAAAATTATACATGTCAGTGATATCAGTAAAGAACGTTGAAAGGAATGAGCAAGATCAACTTCCTTTGACAGTGGTCAGATACCAGTGAACACATCTTGGACCGATAAATCGTGTTGGATTTCGTATGACACAGGATTAATTTGGGGATTAAACTATGATTGTGCACCTCAGATTGTATCGCGGGAAAACGTATTTTGTTAGACGTTAATGAACTGCTCATTCAAACATAGCACTAATTCCTGGCAGTATTATTTTTCCTTAATATTCAGATAAATGTAAGTATCAAATTGGATTGAAAGTTTGTTTATTTATTCTAAATGATGGTACATCAGATTAAGTCTGAAACCAATGTATGCAGGGCTAAATTACTACACACATTTACATCCATCCTAACATTAACTTTAAGGCTGAATAACATCCGTGTTCACACGTGTGACTTTCATCTGTTGCAGAGGGTGATACCAACTGTCATCCATTCATCCGTACTTTAATTAACAGAGAAACATTTCCTCTACAGTAATGGAAGTATCACTTAAAACATGAATCACACTGGAGTAGTCTCTAACTGTCCATCTCTGCAAAGCCTTCATCTGCTGTTCCTGCTTTTCATCTTTACAATACTTTCAAGTCTGAAGAGCTTACATTTCAAAGCGCAGCAGTGAGCAATAACACGAAATTGTTTAAATGAAGATGAAATACTCGAGTGCTTTTCAGTTTTCTCTGCCCAACTATGTGGAAATGAGATGGAACAAATCAGAGAAGTTCAGTGAGAGAATAAAACAGGAGGAGGGACATTTGGAATGGTTTCATTGCCACTGACTGATGCTGAATTTCATGATAAAGGTTAAACATAATAGGAACTTGGCATAGAGCAGTTAGTTTTGCCCTGTTTTTTTCCAGAAAATTGGTGTAAGGATACTACTGGTGTGCGCAAAGTTCCCTAAAGGAATCAATACCTCGATCAGAGGAAGCACAAAGTAATTAAGCCTGCTGCCTCATGTTGCTTTTAGGCTGCCGTAAATCATAAAACTAAATAGAGGTGTTATCATTTGTGATTATTGGTAAATTAATTCATTTATAGAACCAAGGATCAACATGTAAAATGTGCACTCAACCTCTCAAGCCATTGACCCACTTGTTAATCAAAACCACTTCCCAAAATCATTTCATTTGACCATTAGAAACATGTCCATACTATGACTGTTTCCTGATCTGCCACTGCTGTGCTTAAGCTTTGATTAGCTTTCAACAAAAGCGGTGGAAGGGTTTTTTGATGAAGAATTGTGAGGAGGCTCTGCCTGGAACCGTAATGCCAAAATAAGACACTTTAGCCGCGTTCACACCGAGTACTTTTCACCCGTACTTTTCGCGTTTAGTTCCGTTAGTACCCCTGATGTTGCGTTCACACCAAAAAAATAACTAAGTGCCGGGAACTTTTCACCCCATTTTTAGCGCCTGCTGAGAGCAGGCACTTTCCTGTGGAAAAAAAGTACCCCAGTTCTGATTGGCTGGGCGATTGCAAACCACGCCCCGTAAAACTCTGAAATGTTTTGTAGAGCCGCCATTGTATTATCCTTGCATTAGCATTATTAGCATTAGCATTAGCCCCGCGCAGAAACGCAGAGAGACTAACTTATGACAACACAAAATAAAACATGGGAGCGGTGGAGATGAGGAGGTGTCGGCGTTCTGGCCGTTTACTCGGAAGGCTTCAGGAGAAGCTGCTGGGAGTCCCAGCAGATTCTACTGAAGCCAGTCCCCAACTCCGGGGACTTCCGGCCGGGGATTTTCGGCGGCAGTATACACCGTGAAGTTGTTTGCGGCCTGCCAGTAAACCCAAAGCAGAAGAAGAAGAAGTGACGTCCCCCAGGGACTTATTTCCGGTGTGAACGCTATCTGTATTTAGTGCCCTGGGGTATTAAGTGCCGCGGCACTAAGTGCCGGGAACTAAGTACAGCAAAGTACTCGGTGTGAACGCGGCTATTGTGGACACAGGAATCTTAGCTGTTTGTTGGTGGTCTCTGAGCTTGGACCAAGGCTACCTTTCACCTTGAGAAAAAGGTTGGCTTTTCCTGGCTTAGTCATTTTTGTAACAGAGTGAAGCACTTCTGCCTTGCCTTCTTATCTGACACCAGTTCATTGTATTGAAAGGCCTTCTGGGATTGTGATGGACTTTGCTCCATTCAGTCTGGTTTTCACCTGACCTTCCTCAAACCACATTTCTTCAGGGCACAATCCTCTTTAATTATTTGCACATTAGCATGAGTCATGGGTGGAACGAAAATGTTTTGCCCTCTACCTGCTCTGTAAAAATGTGTTTTAATCAGGTAATTTTCTGCTTGATTAAATAGTGACTTCTCACTTAACATTTTGGAAAGTCAATCTATCCCACTAATGGCAATTCTTTTTTTTCCTGGATACCTGGAGTGATTGCTAAGATGACTGTCTGCTGGAAAGGGTGGATCTCCTGAACACTCACATCTCTAGATCAACTTTAGGAGAGGCTGATCCATTTTAGAAAAAACTGAACAGATTTGTTTGGTTAGTGCTTATAAGGTGATGCATTTTTTACAGATTTATTGTCTGAACCCTGATGATGACACATTTCAGAACCAAACTTAACCTAAGAATTATGCTATTTGACTTTATTTGTATCCATGATTGAACGTTAGCCAACAGCCTAATGAAACACATTCCTCTACATTGTCTTTTCCCTCCTCACTGGGCATAGCTTGCAACTAGGGCTGCACGATATATCGTGTCATGACGATAATCGCGATATGCGCATGCATAGTCACATCGCAGGTTTTTTTTAGGACGTGCGATATTAAGTAGGCAAATTAACTCAAACACGTCATGTTACAATTCTTTTGCTGCTTGCTACAAAAGGAAAACTTGTGCGGCTCTCATGTCAGGGGTACTTGAGTGAGTTAAATGCAGGCTCTACATGCAGGCTATGCATGCACAGCAAACCACCAAAGCAAACGTACCCGAATATCTTTTTGTTTTGTTTTGTTTTTTTTAAATAATATTTTTCCTAAATGTATGCTATCAATAAAGGTGAATTGCCATATTCTTATACTATATTTATACTTTTGAATTGCACTGTTAAAATGTGTAAATATATACAATCTCAGCCTGGGCTCCTGACATCGCTTTCACTCAGTCGCGAACGTCACGCTTCACCTCGCTTCACCTCGTTTCACACACCTGAACACAAAATGCCGAAGACTTCAGCTGTGTGGGACCATTTCAAATTGGACGACGATAAGAAGAAGGCAGTGTGCCAAATATGCGACAAGAAACTGGCCTACCACGGTGGCACAACAACTCTGAAAAGTCACCTGGATGCTGTAAGTAGTAGCCTAGCTTAGCTTAGCTGTTGTCAAGTTGCCATGATGAAGCTGCTTTATCCGCCGTTTAAACAGTAACGTTAAACATGATAAAAACGTGCACTTACTTTGCTTGGAAATAAATATAAATCTTATAAATATAAATCGTAATAGTATGCTATTTCTGCGCTTCTGCTTAGCAGCGTGTCTCGGATTCGGAGCGTGTTATGAAACCTTTTGGAAAATGTTTTTTCATTTAAAAAATGTTTTTTCATTTAAAAAATGTTTTTATCTCCGTTCCGAATATTCAAATATTCGCTGCTGATTACTACCGAATATCCGGAGCCCGAAAAATGGTATTTGGGACAGCCCTAGGACCCGGTGATAAAAGGTAAAAACACTGAATAAAGTAGTTTCAGGCAGTTCGGCGCTGCTAACTGAGCTAGCTCAGCTTGTTGCTCTAACGTTAGCCTTTTGCTTCTGGCGATTAGATTTATGATTTCAAAATGATAAAAGTAGGGTAGACATGTGGATATTATCCGGCTGAACAAAATGTATCAAACAGGTTCATTTTCCACAGACCTTATTTCGAGCTATTTTCCAAAATCCTATGGAGTAATCCCATTGCTTTTTTGTCGACGGAACCTTTGCGCAGCTTACTTCCGCGTCGGCCTACAAAAATACGTCATCACTGCACCACTCTATATGGAATAGTGCAATATTCAAATCGTAAGACAAAACATGTGCCAAAATATAGTTCTGAGTTTTGTGGTGCCACAGAGTAATCCATATTTAATTGTTATAATTGAGAACAATGATGCAACCATGGCTTTTTCTGAGAATAATACTGTATAGTATGAGGACAACTCTCTGGTGCTGATCTTGTATATAAGATATAAATTCTCATGAAAACATGATGCCCGTATACAAGATTGCACCACGGACATAAACAAGAACACGATGTCCGAGCTCCGTAAAAACAAATCTGTCTATGTCATCTGACGGTCTATTTGACACGATTCTCATATTATTTTAGTAATTATACTGTTTTTGATGAAAATAAATATTTTTTTCTGGCATTTAAAATTGTACGGGGAATATCGGCATTTTGTTATGAGGGCGCACGCCGATAGTAAGAGGGCGCAGCATCCCCGTTACCCAGTTCAGACAAAACCCTGGCAACAATGATCATTTTCTTCAACAACGTGAATCATATCCCAAATGCATAAAATATCAAACAAATGCGATAAAATATTGTTTTCAAAACAATTCTGGATCTAGATCTAAAACCTCAGAACCTGGAAGTAAGTTCATATCCTTACTGACCTTATTCGAAATCCAACAGCATGAATTTTGCTGGTGAAAACTGAATGCTGATTAGGAAATAAGTTCTCCAATCAGAACTGTCAGTCAACACCATGCTCACTCATCATTTATTTCTGTTGCCCCACAACCTTTGCTTGTCTGACTCTGATGCAAGAGCTTAATGAGGCCTCTAAGGTCACTCAGTGTGTGTAGCACCAGCAGGTTGGGCTCCCTTGTCTCTGGAGTCCAGAGTGATAGAGTGACTCCAATGATATTTGTTATAAAAAAAACAATAAGAATTGTAGTCTCCGTTTTGGCAGGTAGTGTACAACCAGAAGTTATACTGCATGCACATACTCTCTATATCCATATTTGAAAGTAACAATCTGAAACGCCACAAGCCTATCTTACCTGGAAAGCTTATCAACCCAGGAAGCAAAACAGTATCATATGCCAAGAGGCTAAAATAACCAGACATTGCTTACAATGTAAAGCATTACAAAAAGTTGTTATGACATTGGCTGGCATCAAGAACCAAGAACGTAAATATTGGTAACATGTCAAGAACTTGTCAATAAGTGTTGCTGTGGTGTTGCAGGCTAAAACTGCACATTCTTCCATCCTTAGAATTAAGAAAGTTTCACTTTAAATGGAAATGTATCCTGAGACGTGCTGAAAGAAGCTAATATGGAACCCCCCCCCGCGCCACAAGCCGCAATGAAAGGACGACGATGGGATGTAAAATTCTACTTCCACAGGCAATCAGTGTGCGTTGTGAAGCAAAGAGTGTGAAAGAAACCACGGTAAGGGCCTGGCTGTGCTCCCAGATTCACACGGTACACCCTCATTTAGATTTGATTGGAGAACAGAATCTTCCCCATTAATCTACAGTTTTTCTACAAGCTCTATCTATGGTCTCTGAAGATGTTGCCCTTCCATTCATCCCGAAGATATAACATATTTTATAAGCAGGGTTCGTACGGTCATGGAAAACCTGGAAAAGTCATGGAAATTCAAAATGCAAATTCCAGGCCCTGGAAAAGTTATGGAAAACAATATTTTTCGCAAAGTTTTGGAAAAGTCATGGAAATGTAACTAAAGTTGCGTCAAATATAATTTACATTTTATCTAATCGCCGAAATAATCTGCGGTCGCGTGCTGTTATGTCTGTGCCATCATGACGCGCATGGTGTTATTTTTTAATATATGAAGCGCAAACTGTGTGCTCGAGTCTTCCTGCCTGTCGGCTGAACTCTGCTGCTCCGCGATGAGGGTCTAACTACAGCAGCTACATTACCTAGGGTGCGTTCGTTAATAGTAACTGTGCGGTCCGGAGTCACTGTGGCACAGACTGCACCGCTGGTGAACAGTGGGCCGTTCAGAGCAGAGCTCCCTGTCGAAGCGGCAGAGCGTGATGTGCACTGAAATCGTTGAGCTAGCTAACTAGCATACATTGTCACTATCTGCTAACGTTAGCTTTAGCTTTCGTTTTCTAACAGTTTTTTTCATAGGCTATAAACAGAGGTTGTATAAGTAGGCCTATATATATTGTACTAGAGAAAAAGTAGAAGTACTCAGATATTGTACTTGAGTGAAAGTAGAAGTACTCAGATCTAGTACTTGAGTAAAAGTAGAAGTATCAGAGTGTAGGAATACTCTGTTGCAGTAAAAGTCCTGCATTCACAATGTTCCTCAAGTAAAAGTAGAAAAGTATTCTCATCAAAATATAGTGAAAGTAGCGACAGTAAAAGTAGTCATTGTGCAGATTGGTCCATTTCAGAATAATATATATGATATGTTTTATAATGATTGATCATGAAAGTGTTCTCAAAGCTGGTAAAGGTGCAGCTAGTTTGAAGGACTTTGTATACTGCAGGGTAGCTTGTGAATTTACTCCAGGTGGAACTAAAGTCTGATTCAACACTTGATTATATTTCACATCATTCATCCACAAATGTGAAGTAACTAAAGGTATTAAATACATGTAGTGGAGGAGAAGTACAAAGTAGCAAAACATTGAAATACTTAAGTAAAGTCAAAAGTATGTCAACATTTTACCCACTTGAGTACTTGAGTTTATGAACTTAGTTACTTTACACCGCTGGCCATACAGATAGATAAGCTTTGCACAGAGGCATGAAAATACATTTTCAAAATGCTAAACAGTGCTGCCAAAATGATAAACTGACTGCTACACAATTAAAATAAATGCTTTTATATATTTCTATTATATGTGACTCTTTGGCAGATCTGTTATTATTAACACTGCTGCTTTAGTTGTTCTGATTGCTAAAATCAATCACATAATAATTTTAAAGCCGATATTCCGTGGGGTGGGGGGGTCGGGGGCTCGGATCCTTGTCACCTTTTTCATACCTGATGAGTTTGCATCCCTGAGTACAGTTGGTTTAGCGTGTAGAAGCTAGTAAGCCTACTATTTGATTTGTTTTAGATAGGCACAACATGTTTCATATGCAGACCTTATTTTCCTGTTCTATGTTCAAATAAACCATTTTCAGTGGTACCGCTGAGAAAGAGTAATTTTTTTCGGTCATGGAAAATTAGGTAAAGGTCCTGGAGAAGTCATTGAAAAGTCATTGAAAATCATTGGTGAAAAAGTGTATGAACCCTGTATAAGGAATATACTCTCCCTAGTTTCAGCAGTCGTTAATAGGAGCTAGTATTAGAATAACAACTCCAAACATTTCTGACGTTTTATCAATTGGATATTTTTTCTTTGCTTGATTGCCATTTCTCCTAATATTTCTGTGGGCGGCTCTGGCTGTGAGGTACTGTGGTCATCTACCATCCAGAAGGTTAGGGGTCCAATCCCAGCCCATTGCAGATACTTAACCCCAAGTTTTCTTCCAAGCCCCCAGGGAGTATGTCGGACGTTGAAGAACCGTTTTGTTGTGGCTAAACGGCGGTACTACAACTGGCGTGTCAGTCAGTGACAACCATTACAGCAGGCTCTGTTGTGATTGGTCAACCACTTACAGATGTCCAGCCCCTTAGCCTATCATGTACAATGTGTTGGAGCGCTAGCCAATAGAAGCGCCTATGCTACATAGTGATATCCGTATTTTCTGGAAGTAAACAATGGAATCCAATTGAGGCATTTTAGGCAGGGGGGGGAGTCTGTGAGAGAGAAACTCCCTCTGGGGTGAACTTTATGGGGGTTATTCCCTATCTTTATTCAAGAGCGTGGTCTTTACATTTGAGAGCATACTTTATTGATTTCACGTTCAGAATATGTATTTCTTTCCCTCAAACCCGGTCCTCACACTCAAATAGTGCCTGCTTGCACTTAGATTTGCTCCTGCTCAAACTGTGCGCTTGCACTCAGATTTATTGCTGCTTACAGATTTCCTGTGTTCCAGCTTAAAACCTTCTCCTCGCACTCAGGCTGTTTCTGTGTGCTCGTGAAATGTCTGCTCTCAGATTTCTGCTGTGTGCGCTCGGATCTTTTGTGCAACAACCCTGTCAAAATCCCTCAGCCAA